>CM042241.1:69803286-69853286 GCA_023566225.1 Romanogobio albipinnatus | reverse complement strand
CACACACACACACACAGACACACACACACACACACACACCTGAGTGACACACACCTGAGAGTGACACACACACACACACACACACACACACACACACACACACACACACACACACACACACACACACACACACACACACACACACACACACACACACACACACCTGAGAGTGACACACACAGCTGAGAGTGACACACACACCTGAGAGTGACAGACACACACACACACACACACACACCTGAGTGTCCAGACCCAACATGATGATCATGAGGAAGAAACACACGGCCCAAAGCTGAGGCACAGGCATCAGGGACACGGCCCGCGGATACGCTATGAACGCTAGACCAGGACCTGAAAGAGACACATACACAGAAAATGTTTAGCTAACGTTCGTCAAGGTTCTCTCAACGTTATGAACAAATGTTCTGCCATTAACGTGAATAGAACGTTTGTTTAAAGCGTAATGGTGTTAATAATGTCCTCAAAACATTTGTACAAAAACATTATTTATGCAACGATTTTCTGAACTGTTTTATTGATTCTCCCCAATTTAGATTACTCCAAAAGTAATCCAAAAGTAATCCAAATGTAGTCAGAATATATGACCTAAAATGAGTTACGTAATCAGATTCCAAAAATGTAATATGATTATTAAAATACTCATAATCAGATTACAGTTACTTTTTATGGATTACATGATTGCATTTTATTCACACAATGTCAGTAAATAATTCGTAGTCTATTGATTCTCCCCAATTTAGATTACTCCAAAAGTAATCCAGAAGTAGTCAGAATACATGACCTAAAATGATGTAGATTATGTAACTAACTACAGTTTGTCATGTCATTTGTAATCAGTAATGGAGTAATCCGCCCAGCACTGCACACAGATATATTTGCTCTCAGTGTGTGATACCCATCATGCACCGCTCCTGACCTGACTGCGCCACGTCTGCGATATCCACACCCTGCTCCTGCGCCATGAAGCCCAGAACAGAGAAAATGGCGAATCCTGCGACGAAACTGGTGCCACTGTTGAGGAGACACAGTCTGAAGCAGTCCCTGAAACACAAACACACATCTGAAACACAACCAATCAGTATTACATACAAAAACATTTAACTGAGGTGAGGTTTCAGTCCAAGGACTAAATTTATGAACAAAATAAATTATAAAAGAACAACGATAAAGTGGTCTTTAAGTTTTTTGTTAAAAATTAAAACAATTTAAATAAAGTTAAAATGAAAAACAAAAAATAAAAGCTAATATGAAATATTAATGAAAATGTCTCAGGGTTACACTGTCAAAAATGATCGTGATTTTACCGGTAAAAGACAGTAAAAATGCTACGGTTAAAAACATTTAACTGGTTAAGTTACCGTGCTATACACGGTGAACAACTGTAATAGTTCTAACCGTACAGTTAATGTAATTTTACAGTAAAATACCGTTAAATTTACAGTTTTTGGAAGTGAAAAAGTCGTTGTGTAATTTACAGTGAAAAACCGTAAATTGACATTCCCAGAATGCCCTGTGTGACACTTCACATTTGATTTGTTTCTTCTTAGTTTTTGTCTAATCAGTTCTGTACATTATGGATTTATGTTACATGTAATGTTGTTAAATTAATTTTTTTTTAAATGCCATGATGGTGTTTAGTGTTTGTGTAAATGACACTGTGCACCTTCTATATATGAGTATTGTCCTCTTAAAAGCTTTGATTCATCATGTGACTCTCATCTCCACTGTGATTGGTGGTTGTCAGGATATATCAAAGGTACATAACAGATATTAATATTTCAATAGGTTGGTCATTAAAAAAAATTTCAGTTAACGAAATACGCTTTTTTAACTCTAAATTTAACTTAAATCTGTTAAACCTAAAATGTTGCTACCATATTTTTAATGGTAAATTTCTGTCAACCACAGCTGCCAGTTTTTTACCGTTAATTTAACAGAATTGTTTACAGTGTACACGTAATTATTACAATATAAACCTTTAAATGATACGGTTTTATGTATAATGTATAAAGTGCTGTCCCGTAAAACCTAAAATGTTGGTAAAGTTCTGTCAACAATAGCTGGCGTTTTTTTTACCGTAAATTTAACAGGCTGGTTCCCTTTTGAGGGAACTCATTGGGAACGGCTTCAGTGTGCACCGGCGTCTGAAGCATGTGTGGAATCACACCAATCCTATTGGCCGATGGAGGTCAGGTGAAGCAGTGCAATGCATCAACAAGACTATAAAAGGGCATTTACGTCACGATTCTGATTGTCTTAAAGGTGTCATGAACTGACTTTTTTTTTTTAATACTGAGGTAAACTTATGACGTTTGCATGGTTTTTACATTCAGAAACATCATAATGAATAAGTAATAGGCTATATTCTGCCTTGGTTTTGAGGCTCTCTGAAGAAACGCTCGGTTTTGATGGGCGTGCCGCATTGAAGACTTGGAAGTAAACGCCCACGGCTAGGATTGGATAAGATTTGCATATTGGGATTTTTTAAAAAGTCAACTCCGAGCCCTGACCCATAACGTTACAAGTCCGAGTCTGATCCCGAATGAACCAATAACAGCTTCTCCAGCCTGTGACCGCGTGCTAAGGTGTGTAATCAATAGATATCAAACGATCTGTAACAATGCAATACTAACACACATAAAAACATGTTTTACTCACATTAGTGTGTTGCACCGTTCCTGTCGGATCCAGAAGCACAGCATTGTGTTTTAATCTCAATAGACCTTATTCACAGCAGCGCCATCTTTGACTTTTAACATGAATGAAAGCGAGGCTGTGAGGGATAGACCTACAGCTCTTCAGTGGGCTGTACTGCTATTTAATGTGTTTTTGAATTGTTATGCTGATGAAACACCACAAAAATATCTTTCCAAGAAGTTTCAGTAGACAAAAAACTCCAGACAACATGAGCTGAGGAAAATTATAAGTGATCAAGGAGCTTGTACAGCTTTTTACTGCGGATGCCATTGAAAACACGGTAAGTCTATCCCTCACAGCCTCGCTTTCACATCTGTCATGGCGCTGCTCTGAATAAGGTCTATACGTCTGCAAGTCCAGTCTCGTCCTGTGTCTTATACATGTGAGCTGGAACCGCATGTTTATTACTCGGTAGCGTGACACGTTTAGCTCCACGAGTCGGTGGGCGGGGCTTGAGGTGGTGCTTCTGCATTCTATGACATCAGTGGTCGACATATTCTGAGATCTCTCGTTTTCTGGGCCTCGTGTCAATAAAAGCTTTTCTTTGACCAACAAGGAAGTTTTCAGCTCTGAAACTTACAGGCTATTCTTATATCCCCATGAACTTTTATATATCAAAGGCTCAAAGGAAAGTTGATTTCTCAATTCATCACCCCTTTAAAGGGATAGTTCACCCAAAAATGAAAATGAGCCCATAATTTCCTCACCCTCAAGTCATCCTAGGTGTGTATGACATTCTTCTTTCAGACGAATACAATCTGAGTTATATTACAAAAGTCCAGGCTAATCCAAGCATTAGAATTTGATTTATAGTTGCTCTGTTTTTGACGTCCATAAATAGTGCATCTGTCCGTCAAATAACTGCTCCCTGCGGCTCTGGGGTGTTAATAAAGGCCTTCTGAAGCGAATCGATGCGTTTGTGTAAGAAACTTGATTTATATGACGGACAGATGCACTTTTTATGGACTTCAAAAATAGAGCAACTATTACTGCCATTATAATTCTTGGATTAGCCAGAATATTTTAATATAACTGAAAAGAAGAATGTCATACACACCTCGGATGACTTGAGGGAGGATAAATCATGGGCTAATTTTCATTTTTGGGTGAACTATCCCTTTAAGAAGGGAACTGGGTTACATATGAGACGTTCCCTTTCGAGGTAACTCAACGCTGCTTCAGGGAATGGGAATAATCCCCGCCATACTGAACAAATGCCTGACAGACATTGTTGAAGTACCCAGAAGGACAATTCATGTCCAAACTGTAAAGCCTTATGACTATAAATAAAGCAAAATTATAGTCGGCCAATAGGATTGGCGTGATTTCACACGTGCTTCAGACACCGGTGCACACGTCAACGCAGCGCCTCGTTCCCTTCTCAGGGAATAAATAACTGCCCTAGAGCATTACACTAGCAATGCCTGGGTCATGGGTTCGACTCCCAGTGAATGCATGAACTGATTAAACGTGTGCTTTTAACGCTCTTTGGAATAAAGCGTTCGCCAAATGCATACATGTAGATAAACGTAAATGAACAGGAACATGAAGTAGAAAAGTAAAGTTGTCAGTGATTCATGTCGATGTTAAGCGTGAGAGGAAGGACGCACTTGTAGCAGTCGTTGTTGAATTTATTGTAGCTGCCCAGAGCTGTGAGACTTCCCAGACAAATGCCATAGGAGAAGAAGATCTGAGTCCCTGCATCCATCCATACCTTTAGAAGAAAGAGAGAGAGATTTAAGGTTGTACAACAAAAAAAAAGCAGTACTAATTTCCCCAAGCTTTTTCTTGTTGACTCAACTTTTGTAAATAAGTTATACGAACTGAAAATAAGTCGTCTGTGAAACAAACAAAAAAAAAGTTTAGTTGAGTCAACTTGACATTATTTGTTTTCTGGAGAGGGGCAACTATTCTTTAACAAATCTTTTGTAGTTGAGCCAATTCAAAAAATGTTGTCCATTGGAAACAGAAGCTCTTAAGAATGAACAGGTTTAGATGTTGGAAGTTGTATTGAAAATCATTTGGTCACCGTTATGGAGATCAGTGTTTCATTTGGTTGGGCAGTTTGACTCTTTGTGTGAGTTTGTGGCCTTTGTAACAGTGTTTAGCAAAACACATAATTTGTTGCTAAGAAAGAAACCAAGATGATCAAGTTTTCAGCCTCATAAAATCAAATAAATCAATTATCTTATTTCTGACCGAAAGTGAATATTCTTTTATTAATATTCTACCAGCAGCAGATCAGACATTCTGAATTTAAAATACATAAAAGTATTTTGGCACACAGACATCAAGAATCAGCATATGAATCTCAACCATGGTGACATGCTTCATGCCGCAATGCATGATGGGAGCCAACATAGTATTAAAACCATGGCTCCCAGCATGCTTTGTGGCATGAAGCATGTCACAATTGTTGAGATTCATATGCTGATTCTTGATGTCTGTGCGTTTCCCACAATGTATTTAAAAATCAAAGTTCAGAATGACTGATCTGTTGCATAAAAGTTTTGTTGGTAAATATAATATATTATATTCACAAATAATCACTTTTGATATCTACTCCACTTTATAATGCTGTTATCACCTGCTCATTTTTGGTTATGGCTTTCTTAGCAACAGATTATGTGTTTCAGTAAACACTGTTACAAAGACCACAAACTCACATAAAATGCCAAGAGTCAAACGGCCCGACTCAAGGAAACACTGATCCCCATAACGGTGACCAAACATTTCCCATAAAAAAATCAACATCTGAACCTGTTCATTCTTAAGAACTTCTGTTTCCAATGGACACAAAATGTTGAATTGGCTCAACTACAAAAGATTTGTTACAGAATAGTTGCACCTCTCCAGAAAACAAATAATGTCAAGTTGACTCAACTAAACTTTTTTTTTTGTGTGTCACAGGCGACTTATTTTCAGTTCGTATAACTGTTATTTACAAAAGTTGAATCAACAAGGAAAAGCTAGGGGAAATTAGTTTTTTTTTGCACTGATACGTTAGATTTACTTTTTTTGTCAACAGGTTCCACATAATTGGGTTATGTTATTTTAATTAACATTGTTTATTTCAGTAAACTTACGTTTTTTACGTAAGGTTAATTCAATGCTATTTAGTTAAATCAGGTTGACATTCTTAATTTTGTCCAAAACTATTCAATTTAATTATTCTAAAATGAATATGAAAAACAAACCAAAACAAGTAATCAGTTTAATTGATTATTTTTATTTAGGTAAGTACTATTTTTTACAACATTTACAAAACTTTGATCTTATTGGCTAGCCAGAAGATGGTTTTATTACATCCATGGCATGCCCAAAGTACACTCTAAAAAATGCTGGGTTAAAAATAACCCAAGTTGGGTTGAAAATGGACTAACCCAGCAATTGGGTTGTTTTAGGCAAACATTTAACCCATGAGCGTAGTTGTAGTAGTTGTTTGTTATTATCAAAACAGCTTTAATTGTTATTAGCAGGTCCTCAGCACAAGCACACGCTCTACACTTCACCACAATAACCTCCACAAACACCAACATAACAAAACATTAAGCATTAAAAAGTCTCCATTTTCTCATCTTGTTAAAAAGGCATCAAATAGCACTTTATTTAAACATTTACTCTCCGAATTCTGCCCCTTTGCAAAGCATGATGGGAAGGGAAAGTCTTGTTTGATTGGGTTACTTGATTGAAACATGTTATTTCAAAATGAAAACATCAAGTTATGTCAAAGAGTAGTCAGTTTAACATGAATCAATTACATTTGAACTAGAAACCTGATATAATTGTGTTAAATCAAGATGAATTGCTTGAATAAAGTGAACAGCGTCATAAAATCATACAAGATTCTTACAGTGTGTTGCTGAACCAACAGGCCTGCAAACATATTTCATAGGTGAAAATGATTAAAAATGATCATAAAAATACAAATTATTTGGTTTTGTCTTCCAGTATCAGTGTCTCTGAACCCCTGAAACGCCTCCATCTTGAGTTTTCTTCCTGGACGTCATAATATTCCTCATTATAATAATTCATACGTAGAATAAAGGGGCGGGGCCTGGTTGAGTTAGTTAGTCGTGTGTTGAAACTGGCGGTTATGGTAAGGGACGGGACATTTCCCAAACTGACCAATCACAACACACCACTCCAGTCGACCAATCAGAGCACAGCGTGCTTTTCAGAAGGAGGGGCTTCATAGAGACAGAGCGTTACTGATAGACTGGGAAGAGAGGAGCCGCAACAATGGAGGATATGAGGAGATAATCAACATTCAAGCAGGAAAACCTGAACTAGTAGAGCCAGAAACAACAACATAATAATAATAATATGGCGTCTGCATGTTGCACATATTTGTTTCTACACTGTGGTATTTGTTTTACTCAGGAGATCATGTGACACTCTGGTACCTGGGGGTCCGTCAGCCGTGTGTGATTGGGTTTCAGGTAGTAAATAATCCCGTCCACGGCTCCGGGGAGCGTCACGCCACGGACCAACAACACCAGCAGCATCAGATACGGGAACGTGGCCGTGACATACACAACCTACACAACAACACATTAAACACACAGCAGAGATTTAAAAGCTAATTACATAAACGGTTTCCACAAAGATCTGAAGAGGCACAACTGTGTTCAACACTGATAATAATCATAACTGTGGGTTGATCATCAGATCCTCATTTGAGAATGATTAGTGAGGGGTCATGTGACACTGAAGACTGGAGGAATGATGATAAATTCAGCTTTGATCACAGGAATAAATTACACTTTACTGTATATTCACATAGAGAACAGATGATTTGAATTGTAAAAATATTTCAGATTTTTACTGTTTTTTTGATAAAATTATCTGTCTATCCATCCATCCACCATCCCTCCATCTATCCATCTCTCTATCCATCCATCCATCCATCATCTATCTACCACCATCCACCATCCCTCCATCTATCTATCATCCATCCACCGCTCCATCCATCTATCCATCCATCCATCCATCCATCCACCATCCACCATCCACCATCCCTCCATCTATCTATCTATCATCCATCCATCGCTCCATTCATCCATCCATCCATCTATCTATCCATCCATCCATCCATCATCCATCATCCACCATCCCCCCATCCATCCATCCCTCCATCCATCCATAAATCCATCCATCCATCCATCCATCCATCCATCCACCATCCACCATCCCTCCATCTATCTATCATCCATCCATCACTCCATTCATCCATCCATCCATCTCTCTATCCATCATCCATCATCCATCATCCATCATCCACCATCCCTCCATCCATCCATAAATCCATCCATCCACCATCCACCATCCACCATCCCTCCATCTATCTATCATCCATCCACCGCTCCATCCACCGCTCCATCCATCCATCCATCCATCCATCCATCCATCCATCCATCCATCCATCCATCCATCATCCATCATCACTCCATACATTCACCCATTTATCCATACATCCATACATCCATACAACCATCCACCCACCATCCATCCATCCACCATCCATCCATCCATCCATCCATGCATCCATCCATCCCTCCATCCATCCCTCCATCCATCCATCCATCCATAAATCCATCCATCCATCCATCCCTCCATCCATCCACCATCCACCATCCCTCCATCTATCTATCATCCATCCATCGCTCCATCCATCCATCCATCCATCTCTCTATCCATCCATCATCCATCATCACTCCATACATTCATCCATTTATCCATACATCCATACATCCATACAACCATCCACCCACCATCCATCCATCTCTCTATCCATCCATCATCCATCATCACTCCATCCATTTATCCATACATCCATACATCCATACAACCATCCACCCACCATCCATCCATCCACCATCCATCCATCCATCCATCCATCCATCCATCCATCCATCCCTCCATCTATCTATCATCCATCCATCGTTCCATCCATCCATCATCCATCATCACTCCATACATTCATCCATTTATCCATACATCCATACAACCATCCACCCACCATCCATCCATCTCTCTATCCATCCATCATCCATCATCACTCCATACATTCATCCATTTATCCATACATCCATACATCCATACAACCATCCACCCACCACCCATCCATCCACCATCCATCCATCCATCCATCCATCCATGCATCCATTCCTCCATCCATCCACCATCCCTCCATCCATCCATCCATCCATCCAAAATCTGAATAGAAAAAACTTTTCGTCTTCCATAAAAAAGTCCTAGACTAGTTGAAAGAAGGATCTTCTCTAATGCTATTGTATAACGCACTACACACACACACACACACACACACACACACACACACACACACACACACACACACACACACACACACACACACACACACACACACACACACACACACACACACACACACACACACACACACACACACACACACACACACACACACACACACACACACACACACACACACACACCTTGCCGGTGGATTTGACTCCTTTCCAGACACAGAAGTAGCAGACGACCCACGCCAGCAGCAGACACGAGGCCAGACGGAGGTTCAGCGAGCCCAGATGATCTACACTCGCAGACAGATCCAACACCTCACGTCTGGAGACACACTCAGAACACACACACACACACACACACACACACACCATCAAACGCTTCAAACAATGAATCATGCACACCATCATACCAGACACTCACTCCCAAAACTCAATGACTGGAGACGTGGCGTTCTCAGAGACATCGCTGGCGTTGTGCAGCTCAAAGCCCACGCAGGAATCTAGAGGAGATCGCAGCACATTATACATGAGGACGCGTCTCTCACTCCATACCTTCATTCCTCTGGATTTAATTATTGCGCCTATCTCAAATAATTGCGATTAGATCGAATAACCATGATCATACGATTAATCAATAATCATGATATACCTAGCTGTAAAATAGACGGCAGCTGTAGATGTTTAAAAAAAAGGCTCAAGCTAATAATTTAAAGTGCACAATGTGTAAAAAATGTGTTTTGTTTTGCTGTGTGAAAAAGTCTCTCCAAAAGCCCGTCCTCCAAAATCACTGTGATGGTGCTCTATGGGTGGGGAATGAGCTCTGTCCTGAGTGTCAAGACGTTTGGATAATGGAAATTAACTGGGCCAAAATTCAGCCTAAATCTTGGCCCGCTTTGCTCACATGACCACACAGATGATGTGAGCGTTCTGACACGCTGAAGGCACAGCCTAGCAACTCAAAGTCACACTAGGATATAATCGATATATATGTATGGGAAGTGTGTTTCTCACCTGTGTTCCAGGTGTTGTTGCAGTGCGCCCAGGGAAGCCGCGTCTGGAAGCTGCTGCACAGGTAGAAAAGAGCCCAGGCCAGAATAATGATGTAATACACACAGCTGTGTAAGATCATCACCTGACTGGCGTAACCCAGACCTGCAGTACCCAAACATCCGTCCACAAACGTTATTAAAACTAAAATGCACAACTCAAACTCAAACTAGATACACTTCCATCACATGCAGCAAGATTTTGGGCTTGTGTTCAAGCTTTATGTAGTCATATGACTTGAGTTATTTCTAGCGCAGAAGAGGGTCCAAGACAACACACTCAGTTATTAGTATTGAGATGAAGAAAACTGCTAGCCAACCAGTCTAAGCACTGTACAAGAGAGCATTTTGGATCTATTGGAATAACATTATGAGCACCGATCGGTGAAGTAAATAACACTGATGATCTCTTCATCTCCGGTTAGTGGGTGGGATATATTAGTCAGCAAGTGAACATTTTGTCCTCAGAGTTGATGTGCTAGAAGCAGATAAATGGGCAAGCGTAAGGATTTGAGCGAATTTGACATGGGCCAGATTGTGACGGCTAGACGACTGGGTCAGAGCATCTCCAAAACTTCAGCTCTTGTGGGGTGTTCCCGGTCTGCAGTGGTCAGTCTCTATCAAAAGTCCTCCAAGGAAGGACCAGTGGAGAACCGGCCACAGGGTCATGGGCGGCCGAGGCTCATTGATGCCCGTGGGGAGCGAAGGCTGGCCCGTGTGGTCAGATCAAACAGACGAGCTACTGGAGCTCAAACTGCTCAAGAAGTTAATGCTAGTTCTGATAGAATGTTGTCAGAATACACAGGGCATCTCAGTTTGTTGCGTATGGGGCGGCACAGCCGCTGACCAGTCCAGCCCATGCTGACCCCTGTCCACCGCCCAAAGCACCAACAGTGGCACGTGAGCATCAGAACTGGACCATGGAGCAATGGAAGAAGGCGGCCTGGTCTGATTTTACATCACGTGGATGGCCGGGTGTGTGTGCGTGGCTTACCTGGGGAACACATGGCCCCAGGTGCACTATGGGAAGAAGGCGTGGCGGCGGAGGCAGTGATGCTTTGGGCAATGTTCTGCTTGGAAACTTTGGATCCTGCCATCCATGTGGATGTGACATTGAAAAGCATCACCTACCTAAGCATTGTTGAGACCATGTCCAGCCTTTCATGGAAACGGTATTCCCTGGTGGCTGTGGCTCTTTCAGCAAATAATGCGCCGCCACAAAGCACAAATGCTTCAGGAACGAGTTTGAGGCGTTGACTTGGCCTCCAAATTCCCCAGATCGCAATCCAATCGAGCATCTGTGGGATGTGCTGAACAAACAAGTCCGATCCATGGAGGCTCCACCTTGCAACTTACAGGACTTAAAGGATCTTCTGCTAACATCTTGGTGCCGGATCAGTACACCTTCAGGGGAGACCATGCCACGACGGGTCAGTAAAAGGGGGACCAACACGATACTAGGTCATAATGTTAGCCTGATTGGTGTATAACTGGCACATATACAACGAAAGTAAAATAGGTCCAAGTATAGAACCCTGTGGCACACCACTATGTAATTTATCTGATGTAGAACGCAAATTTCCAATGCAGACCGAAAATGATTTATCCTTCAAATATGATTTAAACCAGTCTAAGGCGGTACCCTTAAAACCAACATCTTCCAAACGCCGCCAAAATCAATGGTATCAAAGGCAGCTGTGAGAACGAGTCGAATAAGGACAACTACCATTCCAGAATCAACTGCTAATAAAATAAAGATTGTTTCAAAGCAATCACACAGTAATAAACAGAGTTGCACGAGTCATCAATTGTGCTACTTTAAACAATTCAAACATGTAACCTGAAAAAAGCGGGCATATTTTCCTCCATGCGCCGACTCCTCCCAGACTGGTGAACTGACCCAGCGCCGTCTCCAGCAGGAAGAGCGGAACACCACACAAAACCAGGAATAACATGTACGGCACAAAGAACACACCTGTCCGAAAGATTATGGGATTTGAAGTTATAAGCAAAACACACAAGAGCATGAATATAGTGATGTTTACATTAAAACACCTCCTCCGTTCTTGTAGCACAGATATGGGAATCGCCACACGTTACCCAGACCGATAATCTGTCCGGCAACAGCCAGCAGGAATTCAGTTTTACTGGCCCACTGACCGCGATCCTGCAGCTGGTCGCCGCCTGACCTCTGACCCTCAGAGACCCGTCCAGCTGTGATGACATGGCAAACCGCAGCAGACGCACACCTGCAGACAGGTCACAGAAGCAGTGGATCGGGACAGTGCATGGCGTCAAAACGTCCCAAATGAGACACACTTAAACTAAACTTACATGGCAACGTTGTGTGGCTGTGATTTTACGCTCTTCCGGCCACATGGACACAGTTATCAGCTGAGCTTGTGTGTGTGTGTGTGTGTGTGTTATCTGAGATGTTTAGGGAGGAGCGTCCCTAAATAGGCACTAATGCGAGCAGCAGATTCAGCAGGAGTGGCTGCTGTCATGTTGGTTAAACCCCTAACAACATGATAACCAAAAAACGTTCCTTCAAAATGTTCAGCATAGTTATCATTTCCTCAACAAGTACTCCCCAAATACTTACAACTAAATAAGATCTGATTGAAAGAATTGTCATTCCACTGATTCAATGCTGATTAGAAGTGGGCCACAACTAATTAGCCAGGATGTTGACTTAGTAGGAGTGGACTGCTTTTGTCTTTCCTGTCATCACACGTCTGATATTGTACCCTGGAGGGAAACACTCGACACTCGCCGTCACCTCCTTCACCTGAGACACACATGCACTGACAAATAATGTCTGAACAGATTCATGACATCACTTTTCATCTACAATATGCAGTGAATTTTGAAGTATGGCATATTTAAACCAGCTGTGACAATATTAAACCGCCAGACGTGATTGTTTTAACAGACAGGTTATGTAATCACACTGCAACAAATCTAACACAACAGCTCTGTGTTTCTGCACAGCTGCTTCTAATGCTGGCTTGACGAATCGAACATAATATTTATAATAAAGAAACTCCACCAAATATCACATAAATTCAGCAAATGTCCTTTCAGCAGCTGCAGCCCAACTCACCTACTGATACGATGCAATAATGTGTATAGCATTGACATAACTCCAGTTCAATTTGTGATCTGGGGATTCTGGTGATACACACACATATAATGGAGCCAGATAAACTAATAATTAAGATGGAGGCAGATTTAATAATTAAACCATTTAAACGATATACATGCATCTGTCACGTCTGGTCGGCCTCTGAATCAGGTCTGAACCAACGGCTAAAGTGTGACTGCCCAGAGATGGCCCTCTAAGGACTTCCCTAGAGTTTGTCGACTGGATGTTGTCACAGTTAGGATCCCTCTACACCAAAAAAGTGAAAGTGAAAGTGAGGGGGATCAAGACCCGCTAGCAGCCACAGTGCACGCCGCACAGGCAGCCACACTCCCAAGGAGCATAAGACAGAGCCCACCGCAGACTCCGAGCTTGAGTCCGCCACAATAACCGAGACAAAGCCCAGAGCCCACCACAGACCCAGAGTCACAAAGAGCCAGGTCTGACCAGGTGTGTGAGCCGGCTATTACATTCTTAATGGAGCAAACCCCTGAGGCCACGATCGTCCCGGAGCTCGAGCTGGAAGAGAAGCCTGACCAGGTTCCTGTGTCCCATCCAAATGGAATACTTATCAAGTATGAGGATATGGAGTTGAGCACTGCCCTAATTCTTGAGGCTGAAGTGAGTGTGCTGAGCTCAAACCCCATTGTTATTATTGAGGAATATGAAAAGATTGGTTTTCCGAGCAAGTCAGAGAACGAGCAAGTCAGTTTCATTGTTGATGCTCCCACCCAGCCTCCTACTGCCACCTCTAAACTCGGTCCTGGAGGGCCACTGTCCTGCAGAGTTTAGCTCCAACTTAACTCAACACAACACAACACAACAGTTTCTAGTGTGCTAGTAACACCTTAATTAGCTGGTTAGGGTGAGTTTAATTGGGGTTGGAGCTAAACTCTGCAGGACAGTGGCCCTCCAGGAGCAGGACTGGACACCCCTGGCCAATGCTATCGAGTAATTCAGCCTTGTCTACGCTGGCCTCTTTCAGCCCTTGGGTTCCTCCTTCGTTGGCTACACTTTTCCAGCTCAGATCTGCCTTGGGCATCCAATTTGCTAGCTCTGCTAAGGTGTGTCGTTCCCCTGGCTCCACCTCAAGCCTCCGAGCCCCATACTCCACCTCTTTCTGTTGACCCATCGGCTCCACATCGGTCAGTCATCACCTTGGTTGTGCCATGGACTTCCAGTCATCTGGCTACGTTTCATCCCTCCACCACTTTGGCTCCACCATTGTCCACGCTCCCTTTGGCTACACCTTGGTCCTGCAAGCCTGCGATTCTGCCCCGGGCCTTCAGTACAGCGGTGTTGCTCTGGGTCTTCAACTCACTGGCTCCACCTGGGTCTCTACTAACCCTAGTCTCCACCTCAGTCAATCTGGCTCCTGGATACTACTCCCTGGTCCTCCATCCTTCGGTTCCGCTGTGGGCCTGCATCCTGATGACTCTGTTTGGGGTCCTCCCTGGCGCTTCCCTCATCCTTGTGTATATATATATATATATATATAGTTTTCGTCAGATTATAGAGGTTGTTCTGTTTGTCGTGTTTTTGTATCCTGAGATTCTCAGAAGTGCTATTTGCTATTTCTACTACTTGTGAATAGGTCCAACCTTTATTTCATTCATGCCTCAACCCACTGTGACAGCATGTCACCTTTTACCAGACTATTGGATTTTTACAGCAACAAACTCGTCACATTCCCATGGTGCACCCCTGCCAAGCCCTAATAGGCACTAGCGTGCACTCAGTAGGTCAGACGGTTTAATGAGGAAACGCTAATCACAGCCAGACTGCAAAAACTGCTAATCAGGTCAGACAAACTGACTGTATGGAGGTGTAACAGTGAGTGGTGAGAAGTGCACTTTATAGACGACTTCTGTGATTTATTCTCTACAGAATCGAGCTGAAGTCCGGCATTGTTCAGCTGCACTTTTTTCAGAAAACACACTATTAAGTGGCTCGCGGTCAGTTTCAGAACATTATCATTCTTGTTCTGATCTTTGCACCCACCCATTAATATATATTTATTAGTGTCTTGCTTGTGCACTTTTCTTGAAAGGCTTGAGCTAAAAATAAAGTGCATCCTCACAGCCTTAAAACCACTAAATCTGTATTTACTGCAATGGAGTTCTTATGTGGTTCAGTGATGTTAATGGCGGGCTTGGATGAGCTTCAACATAGAGACCTCATAATGCTGTTTATGGGTGTAAACGGAAAAACATTGAATAAATATTGATAACCGAGCAAAATATTTGAGGAATACTTTCAGTTTCAGCCAACACAAAGAGTCGTTAGATCCTACAGTTCATTCATTCATTTCAAGAAAAGCCCTTTATTGCCGTATAAAAGAGCGATTGTGCCGCTGAACAGCAGGCTAATGACATAATGATACTAGTTATGATGAACAGTAAAACTGACAGTCCTGGAAATCTACAGAGATGGAAGACATTATTAGGCTTTTTTAACCCCAGGTTAAGTCTGTTTCACATTAGCGATTTGAAAAGAGGGTTCCCAGCAAACAAAAATATGTTCTGAGAACGTTTTATTATGAAAACATGAACGTTTAAAATTAATTTTGTGAATGTTACAAAAAGCATTAGGGGTTGCTGAAAACATCATAAAAACTAAAGAGTTTTGCACTCATTAAATATTCATGAGCTTTCAGTCACAACTGAAGTTGACACATGTCTGAGTGAAGCGCTTCTCAAACAAGAACAAATGTAGGGCGGGGCTTGATTTTGTCTGTGTGGAATTGATTGGGTGTTTGTGGATTGCTATTGGTGGATCTCATGCGAGTGACATGTTGTCATGACACTCGTCATCAGAGAAGAGATTAGAGAGTTATTCTGATTCAAGATTACCAAGAACATGCAATATTCCACTCTGTAAAAAACAAATATTTAAAAAGTAAGTTACCTGGTTGCCTTAAAATTTTGAGTTCATTGAAATTAAATCTTTTAGTTAATACAATGAACATTTTTGAGAATCGACATCACCCTTTATTCAAATATTATTAAATGATTTTGTAAGCATAGTGCATAATTGTGTGTTTTATTTGTTATAATGCAGTGAAACATGCTAAATTGTGCTATTTTCACTATTTATCACCACCATTTTTTTAATTTATGTGGTTTAAATGCAATAATATTTTGAGTTTCTATTGATTAAACCAATTTCCTTCATTGTATTAACTCCATTTTTTTATTTTTATGAACTCAAAATTAAGGCAACCAGGTAACTTGACTTTTTAAAGTTTTTTTTTTTTTACAGTGCATTAAAAAAAGTTGATTTCATGGTGACTTTAAGGGTCAGAGAGAAGGTGGAAAAGAGTCATTATAAACTAAATGATTATGGGGCACAAAAAAACAATCTCAGACTCCCAGCAGAAAGAGGAAGAGGAAAAGGAAAAACCCCTCAGCCGCATGCAGAATGCATTATCCAGCCAAAGCCAAGAAGCTGTATCAGCAGTCTGGACAGAAACCAATGCAAGAGGATAAAACGCCGTCAGAGGAACCAGCCGTGGCACCGTTGGCTCGACGCGCTCTGTAAATGTGGCTGAGATTACATCACCCTATGGCAAACCACCACACGACATGCCCAACGCAAACACTCGATGTAACTCGCCATATGGGATCCATTTACAGTCTAAAGATTCAAAGTCAATGTGAAAGATCGTATAACATCCATACGATCGCATTTAGGGCTGGGCGGTATGGCGGAAGAGTCGTGTCAGCTGGTAGAGAAAGAGAAAGGCAGACCCTTAACCCAATATATAAAACGTCTTATTACGTCACACACTGAGTTATGATCAGTTCAAGAAAACCATTAGCAAAAGAGAAACGTCTGCAATTTGTCACAAGCCGTAGATCAGAGACACTAATACACCATAACCAGTGCAGTTATTAGCTTTGGCTTCCTGTGTGTTACTTACTGTATTTATATTACCCATCTACAGTGTGCGAATGATTCGGAAAACCCCTCATTTCTGTGGTCACAGCTGGAAAAATGTCATCATGCAACCGTTTCCCTCGAATGTGTGTGAAGATGAAACAGCACCCGCAGCACATGATGAGACACATACTAGTCGATTTAATACTATAAACGCATTATATTTAGATGAACGGTAATTCCTTTAGAATTACACACACTGATGAATTATCCACAATAAGACCAGTTATTTTAGTATCATTGAGATTTATTTTGATATTTTTAAAGGGGTGATAAATTGAGAAATCAACTTTCCCTTGAGCCTTTGATATATAAGTTCATGGTGTTCAAGTTTCCGAGCTGAAAACGTCCTTGTAAGCTTTTATTGACACCAGGCCCAGAAAACGAGAGATGTCAGAATATGTCGACCACAAACGTCACAGGACGACTCAAAAGATAATATGTACGTCTCATTCTGTAGCTCCGCCCACCGACTCGTGGAGCTAAACGGATCGCGCTACCAAGCGATAAACATGGCGAAGAGAATAATATATTGCGTTGTGCCTGATGGTGGAAGAACACAGTCCCTGCATAAGCTCACGTGTGTAAGACATTGCGCGTTTGTTCCCTTCATTTCACCGCGGATTCGTTTGTAAACAAGACACAGGTCGAGACTGGATTTGCAGACATATTGAGATTAAGGGCGTTTTCACACCTGAAAGTCCGCACCAAGGTCCGAACCGAAGTTCATGTTTTGATACATTTTATACATTGGGTTAGTTTTGGTTTGGTTTCACATTGAAGGTATGCGAGCGCACTAAAGAACTGTACATGACACACTTGCGTCCACTCGTCATCATCTATGTGGGCGGCATCTGGACATTTATTGGTTTGTAAACGGACGTGCGTCTGACGTCAGCGTCTTTGACAAGAGTGAATGAACGGACGCATATCATTGCCACTATTGAACAGTGCGCATTGCTTGACTATTTTCTTTTCGTTACGTTTAAAAGTGGACATTTCAAGCTTTATATACACATATTTCTCATGTTTGTGAGACAAGTAGCTGCTGAGTTTGGGTTTATTTGAGACGCGATCCAGTTCATGTGCAAAGCATGTGATCGCTCCTGCGATTATTGTCTGCTATAGACTATTTGCTTCTTATTTATTAAATCGAGGAACATTGAAACATTGATTAAAATTAAGATACCAGTCCTTCCAGAAAAATGCGGCTTTTTTGTGATTGTTGCGGGCAAAAATCCTTGATTATGCGGCATGTTTTCTTAAAAAATGCGATGAAAAATGCGGGAAAATGTGGGATATTTATGCAATTTTATGCGATGAAATTGCGGGAACTTGCAAAAACTGCGGTTTGATGAAAAAGAGAAAAAAAGCACTACATCACAGAAAGTGCTGGGAATATTTAAGTTCTCATCTTGTTTTATTGAAGACCTTAATAAACACACGGCTCAAATTTACAAAACATCGAGTCAAACAAGTTCTGTAGCTTTACAAAAGGAATATGCTACAACTTCTGAAAAATGAATAAATAACTTCCTGTTTTACAGAGGTAGCTATACAAAACAGACATTTGATATAACGACTAAATGATGACTTATATAGTGATGACCGATTTCAAAACACAGCATCATGATGCTATGAATCAGCGAGTCGATTGATGATTCGGATCGCGTGTCAAACTGCTGAAATACGTGACTTTGGCGATCCAAACCGCTGAATCGACTCACTGATTCATAACGCTTCAAACCGCTGAATCGACTCACTGATTCATAACGCTTCAAACCGCTGAATCGACTCACTGATTCATAACGCTTCAAACCGCTGAATCGACTCACTGATTCATAACGCTCCAAACCGCTGAATCGACTCACTGATTCATAACGCTTCAAAGCTTCATGATGCTGTGTTCTGAAATCGGTCAACACACCGGGAAACTGCTTTGCTCTTTTGCTGTTATTTTTGTTGGCCAATGGGAGTTTGCGCTTCATCATGGTTTCACTGATATCTATGGTTTCTCCACGGGGTTTGCAGCTTTTCGATGACATTCGCGTCGGGTAATTACGTCACTTCAAAGCGTTCCCATGGCAACAGGCAGAAATAGCGGCTCTTGTGTGAAGTAAATGAACATTTTTCAACTTTCTGCTAATATATATATGACTTTTTTTGCAACGAAAATGCGGGGATTATGAAATCATGCTAGCCCCGCATATTTTGCATGCGGAAATAGGCAATTTACGAGGCGAAAGTGCGCGTATTTGAAAAAATGCGGCCCCCGCATAAATATGCAGACTTTGGCTGATTATGCGTTAAATCACGCAATCGCATAATCGCGTTTTTCTGGAGGGACTGAGATACAATTTATACAAAACGAAATTCACATTAAAGAAAGGCTTTCTAAGCAAAATCATACAAAATTTCTTTCAAAATCATTTCTGACCTTCTGTCTTCTGACATATTGCGCATCTTTTCACTTTTCATAATCAATGTAGCCTGTAAATTTAAAAATAACATTATAATATTAAACATAAACAGGAACTTCCTGTAAATGGTCTGAAAGTACGAACCGTACAGAAAATGCTTTCATACTAGAAACGAACCGAACCTTTGTTTGATCCGGACCGAGACTGCCTCTTTTCGCCGGACCAAATTTCAAATTTCGGGGGAGGTTTCACACCTGTAATTTTGATTCGGACCAAACTGAAAAGTCCGAAAATCCGGACCAAACAAGGCAGGTGTGAAACACCCTTAAACATAATGCTGTGCTTCTGGATCCGACAGGAACAGTGCAACACACTAATGTGAGTAAAACATGTTTTTATATGTGTTAGTATTGCATTGTTACAGATCGTTTGATATCTATTGATTACACACCTTAGCACGCGGCCACAGGCTGGAGAAGCTGTTATTGGTTCATTCGGGATCAGATTAACATTCCAATCAATGGCGGGTGGATGAGAGATCAATCATTGTGTTTGTTTGATAAATATATTTTGCGAGTCCTGTGAGCGATTCCCCAGACGATTCCCACATGTACTGAGAGGAGCTGAAGCTCATTAAATATGTAAATCTTATCCAATCCTAGCCGTGGGCGTTTACTTCCAAGTCTTCAGTGCGGCACGCCCATCAAAACTGAGCGTTTCTTCAGAGAGCCTCAAAACCAAGGCAGAATACAGTATAGCCTATTACTTATTCATTATGATGTTCCTGAATGTAAAAACCACTCAAACGTCATAAGTTGAAATTTAAAAAGCCAGTTCATGACACCTTTAATGAGATTTTTTTTTTCTATTACATTTTAGTAATTTTGTTGTGCAGTTTGTCAATTAGCTTATAAAATAAGTTCAAATATATATATATATATATATATATATATATATATATATATATATATATATATATATATATATATATATATATATATATATATATATATATATATATATATATATATATATATATATATATATTATTTTTTAATAAAAAAATATATTTTAAATACATTTAATTGTTTTATTTTATTTTTATTTTTGACTTATTTAAAGTCATGCAAATGCTTTTTATGGTTTTAGTTATAGTTAATATTTTTTCATTAATACTCTGAAATTTTCAAATTAAATTAAGTTTCAATTTCAAGTTTCAAGACATTTTTATTGATTCTATTTATTTTATTTATATTTAAAAAATACATTTCAAAATGCAATTTTTGTTTTGCATTTTGTAATTTTTTAAATGTCTATATCATTTTTAAATAAATTTTATATATTATTTTAGTACATCAAAATTAAACTAAATAAAAATGAGAAACTAGCTCAAATAAAATATGTTTATTTATTTATTTTTTTAATATTTTTTACATTTATATTTTTTATCTTATATAAAGTAAGGAAACTTTTTTCTGGTTTAATTTTTTATTTTTATTTTTTTTTAAACAAATTAATAATTTATAAAGTAATAATTTTATTTGAATATCATTGAGATGCTACTATAATTTTCATTAATATTTTGAATTTATTATTTCAATGTATTTTTGGTTCAAGTTTTAGCAATTTATTTTTTTAATTTTGATATTTTTTAAATATGTCTGTATAATTTTATTTCAGTTTTAGTTATTTTAGTACATTAAATTCAACTAAATGAAATTGAGAAATAACACTTTTTAAATGTTTAATTTAACTGAATAATTGACTAAGGATTGTTATTATTTATAATTATACACAATAAGACCAGTTACTTTAGTATCATTGAGATTTATATTAATATTTTTAATGAGTTTTTACTTTTTCAGTTTTCTTTTAAATTTTGTTAAATTATGTTGTTGTGCATTTTGTCAAGTAGCGTAAATAAAATAAGTTAATATATATATATATATATATATATATATGTATATATATATTTTTTTTATTTTTTTATTTTTTAATTTTTTAATGGTTTTAGTTTTAGTTAATAACCAGTATTATTGAGATACTACTATAATTTTCATTAATACTGATTCTGTTGAAGTTAACAATGTTGATGTTTTGTCACTTTATTTGACTTTTTTATTGATTCTATGTATTTTATATATTTATATGCAATTGATGTTCTGCCTTTTGCCATTTTTTAAATATGTCTATATAACTTTGTATTCATTTTTATTTCAGTTTTAGTAATTTTTGGACTAAATTAAATTGAGAAATGAAATCTAAACTTTTAAGATTCACACAATTGAATTAATGAACTGAATTATCCTTACATAATTTGATTAATGATTGTTCCAATTAAATGACATCAGGATTATTCAATTTAACTATTATAATTATTTTGCGTAAATAAAAAAAAAGGTTTACATTTTTATAATTGAATACATGAATAATTTATGTTAGTTAATGTTTATTTTATTTCATGCAAATGTTTTTGTATGTTTTGGGTTCTAGTTAACTCTAACACCCCTTCGTGTCAGACGCAGAAATCGTCTTAAAACTTCTTCATCTCATTTTTTTGCTTAAAGACGGTCGTAACTTTGTAAAGTCAGGTATAAAGGTATAGATCGGTCTCATTTGAATCACAAAAGCAATCACAAATATAGCTGCAAGCAGCCATTATCGGGGCCAAGCACAAAGAAGAAGACAAGACATGCCAAAATGGCTGGCAGTGTCAGATCAACCGCAGCAATGAGCAATTAAAGACCTATTAAGGTGATTTTAGGCAAAATAGCTGTAAAATGATAAATACAGTCAATAATAATGATTTAATGATTTATCACTTTCAACCAATAGGTGGCACAGTTACAAAATTGATGTGGTATGGTCAGAATAAGGGAACAATGACACTTGCAAAGATTGGTGTCAATATATCAAAGCAGGGTGTCAATATAGTGTCAATATGTCATTGCAGAGATAAAGCCTCAAGACGCCTTTTCATTATAAGTATGGACCACATGGCGGTGCTGTTTTGAAACCTTTTAAGTAGCTTAAAGGCATGGTGCTGATGGAACATACCAAGTTTCGTAATGATACACCAATTCATTTGTAATGTATAGCATTTTATATCATAATACTGCATTGTAGTCAATGTGAATTTCATGTTTTGTTCTATTATAGCGCCACCAAGTGGCACAATCCTACCATTTTTGTCCTCGGAGTGAGCCCATACATGTCTGTGTCAATTTTGGTGAAAATATCTTGTTTCGTTTTGGAGTTATAGACATTTATATGAAAAACACATGAAAAATGACTGACACCTGACTTTGATTGGATTTTACACCCCCTTACTATCAATATTTTGACATTTGGGCATCAGTGTATGCCTATCGACCTATGTTTCCGAACTTCTGAAGCTGGTTTCGTCTCGATCGGACTAGTGGTTTTGAAGATATCAGCTAATGTTTTTAAAGCGCTAAATTACAACGCTGAACAAACCATATGCCGAAACCTAGCAAGTCTGGTATTGTTGGACTCGGCGAGGATTCAGGAGACTAAAAAAGTTAGTCTCATGAAAATAAGTCAACCCCACCCAAAGTTATAAGCGTTTGGGGAAAAAATTATCCACTAGGTGGCGCTCAGTCTAAAATTCTCAGGCTACTTCAGGGCATCGTGCTGATGACCCATACCAAGTTTCGTAACAATCCGTTAATGCGATCATAAAATACAGCATTTTAGCACATAATTCAAAATGGCCGAAAGTCAAAATGGCCGATATGGTAAAATTGGATATCAGATGACTCGCTTTTATGATTTTTGGACAAACGGTTCAAAAGTTATAAGCAAAAATAGCCATTTTTCGTACCTCCGGACCAGTAGGTGGCGCTGCGCCGAAACGCTGCATGTTGCCTCAAGTCATGCTTGTGATGACATGTACCAAGTTTGATTTGAATACGATAAAGCGTTGTGGAGATATTGCCTTAAGTGTGTTTTCGCAAACGTTACATAAAATTTGCTTGTGTGTTTATTGAAAACGATTTGACGAATCAACTTGAATTCCATGTTTTTTTTTTTGTCAGCCTGGTCTGAAGATGATCTGGTTCAATTTTCATGCAAATCGGATGAACCGTCTAGGATGAGTTCGCAAAAGTAGGTTTTTCGGAAAATTCAAAATGGCGGGAAAATTTTCATGACGGAAAATGACGTCATAGGTGCAACTTTGAACAGGTGTGCAAACATGAGTGCAACTTTGGACAGGTGGTGGCGCTAGAGGGATTGAGTTAGAGACTCCAAATTTGCTATGTTGACACTTCAGACTGTCCTCTATGAGTGTGCCAAATTTCATATATAAAATATACAAATTTCAATAACTTTTTACCATACGGTTCTATGGGCTGCCATAGACTTCGTGGCGGAAAAAGAAGAAGAAGATTAATAATAATAATAAGAACGGGAACAGTTTCAATAGGCGCCTTCGCACCTTCAGTGCTTGGCCCCTAAAAAGCAATTTAATAACTGCTATGGTCAAATCTTAAGTCCCAGTCTAAAGACAGAGGTCGAGTTTGAGCAAACGGTCTGCATTGTTTAAAGGTCCCGTTCTTCGTGTTTTTTTGAAGCTTTGATTGTGTTTACAGTGTGCAATATAACATGTGTTCATGTTTCGCGTGTAAAAAAACACAGTATTTTTCTCACAATTTACTGATCTGTGTAGCGCTGTATTCACTGTCCTAAAAACGGCTGATGAGTTCCTTTATTCTATGAAGTCCCTCCTTCAGAAATACGTAACGAGTTCTGATTGTGCCAGCGGTTCCTATGTTGTGATTTGACAGCAGTTTAGCGCACGTGGAAAGGTCACGCCTCTTAACGGGAGATGTATGCGCTTAATGATCTCTACAGCGTCCCTGGGAAAGCCAAACAAAGGTGATTTGACTCCGGGATAAAAATAACAGCGTCTCGACGACATGGCGACAAACACACTCAAACGCAACACTTCCTCTTCTCCACGCGACACGTCCTCTTCTCCACGTGGGACAGCAACAAGACCACGCCCACTTTTTGCACGTATTCTTGTGGGCGGAGGTTAGTCTGTTCTACTGTTCTACTGACGTCATTTATGAAGGAAGTACCAGGATGTAGTCCAAGCCAGCCGTTCGCTGTAGGCTTTGAAAGGGAACTTCTGTTAAATAAAATATCTCGCTTGGCATTGAACTTTGAGCTTTATAATTTTACAGGTATTATTTATGCTCTAACAGCAACATTACACACTAACTAAAGTTTGAACAGTGGGATCACGAAGAACGGGACCTTTAAATCTGAAACACAGGAAACATAAATCCAGCAGAGACTCACACTTCATACTGTATGTACTGTACATCAGACGGGCAGGAACGCTGAGTCTGCTGAAGGAAGAGAATCACATGCTTTTCTTCATTTGGCTGAACTTTTGTTTAATGCACTCAAGGTGTGTATAGTATCAGTGCATGCACTCATGGCAGATTTCAGATAAAGAAAGCTAGAATAACGACTGAAATCTGCATGACATTTCTAACATATCATAAATTAGTATCAACACATCCAACAAGCCTCAAGTTATGATTTATTCATGTCATAAACTGTAGTTTTGATTATGTGCTGAGCTCAACATGTAAAGTTTCACTTGCCTCAAAATCAGCAGTTTGTGACATGAATAACAGCGGTTTAAAGAGTGTCTGTAATTCTCTAAAGTGCCCTATTATGCTGTCTTAAAGCTTCCTAATGTTGTTTCAGAGTCTCGTACAATAGTTTTCATGCATTAAAGATAAACACACTAATGTTCTCCTAATCTCCACTGCAGCATCAGCTCTTTCCTCTGAGACACTTCCATCAGAGATTTCAGAGATCTAAGCTCCGCCTCTCTGAGAGCTGCTCTGCTCTGATTGGTCAGACGGCCCAGTCTGTTTAATTGTGATTGGTCGACCACTTACAGCGCAAGACAATACATAAATAATGCAGTCTATGGAAGCTTGTTTCCATTTCCTCCACAGAACTAAACATTGTGTAAATGTAATTATTTCACACACTCTCTCACACACACACAGGGGTGTTTTTGTGAAATGTGGGGACATTCCATAGGCGTAATGGTTTTTATACCGTACAAACCGTATTTTCTATCCCCCTACACTGCCCCTGCCCCTAAACTTAACCCTCACACACACACACACACACACACACACACACACACACACACACACACACACACACACACACACACACACACACACACACACACACACACACACACACACTGCCCCTGCCCCTAAACTTAACCCTCACAGGAGACTGTGCAGTTTACTTTCTGTGAAAAAAACCTCATTCTGTGTGAAATATAAGCATTTTGAAAAGTGAGGACATGGGGAACGTCCTCATATTTCACCCTCTTTTTGTAATACCCATGTCATTATACACATTTGTGTCCTGATATTTCACAAAAACATGCCCATACACACGCACACACGCACGCACGCACGCACACACACACTCAAACACACCCACCCAAACACACACACACACACACACACACACACACACACACACACACACACACACACACACACACACACACACACACACACACACACACACACACACACACACACACACACACACACACACACACACACAGGGGTGTTTTTGTGAAATGTGGGGACATTCCATAGGCGTAATGGTTTTTATACCGTACAAACCGTATTTTCTATCCCCCTACACTGCCCCTATCCCTAAACCTACCCTTCACACACACACACACACACACACACACACACACACACACACACACACACACACACACACACACACACACACACACACACACACACACACACACACACACACACACACACACACACACACACACACACACACACACACACACACACACACACACACACACACACACACACACACACACACACACACACACACTTTCTCTCTCTCTCTCTCTCTCTCTCTCTCTCACACACACAAATGTAAATGTAATTATTTCACACACTCTCTCACACACACACACACCCATACACACACACACACACACACACACACACACACACACACACACACACACACACACACACACACACACACACACACACACACACACACACACACACACACACACACACACACAACACACACACACACACACACACACACACACACACACACACACACACACACACACACACACACACACACACACTTTCTCTCTCTCTCTCTCTCTCTCTCTCTCTCACACACACAAATGTAAATGTAATTATTTCACACACTCTCTCACACACACACACACCCATACACACACACACACACACACACACACACACACACACACACACACACACACACACACACACACACACACACACACACACACACACACACTTCTGGAGGAATTAAACCAAATCATTCTGATGACAGACTTTGACTCAGGCGTTTCAGAGCCACCAAACCAACATTTGAGATGCTGCGATGTGATTGGTTCCGCTGGTTAGGCCAGTTATCCAATCACAGCCTCTGCTGAGCTAAAGCCACCTGAGGGTTTGAGGGATTTATTCTGTAAATGTGTTTCCATCGTAGCTTATGTGCATGTCTTCTTATTGGATAATAAAATAAAGCGTTTCTGTAATAATCTTCATAAACTTCAGACGTTTGACACCACAACATCAAAACTCACAGCATTTATTTCTGGAAGGCAATACATATCATGTTTTATATTTACCACACAACTGTGAGGATTTAACAGCCTCGATTCGACGAGAGCCGTATTACGATAAACCGACATCCGTGCTCGTCCAGAGGTCATCGCAGTCCTCTCTCTGCTCCAGTGGATTTTGGGCCGGAGTTTTCCTGGATCGCATTTCACAGCACCAAGAACGCAATGACAAAGTGCTACATTTGGAATTGATTTTTCCTCTCCACCCATTTATTACATAAGAGCTGGAAAAGTTCACTGGACATTCACTGGGGTTCAAGTCTGAGGCCGTTTAGACCTGGAGATACACTGAAAAACATTCCTGACCAATGAGATGCAAGTAAACCAGCATCACTGATCATGTGACTCTGCATGCTTTCTTCTACTAAAACCACAAAGAAATACATTTTTCATCACTTGAAAATTACTTGAAATAAAAAAATAAACATGGAAATAAAATGAAAATAACATAAAATAATACATTGATTTGAGCTAGTTGCGTTTTCCCCTCATTTCCCCCAAGTGTAAATTAAATAATTAATATAATAATTAAATAATTTATCAACAGTTAATTAATTTAATTTTATTAAATTGTAACTAATTTAACCTTGCTTGTTTTACTACACGTAATAATTTTCACAACTGACAAATGTATGTAGATTCTATGGTGTGTGTGTGTGTGTGTGTGTGTGTGTGTGTACTGAAATAAGTTTAAATTGATTATGAATCACTAAAATGATTATGGTATAATAACTGGAAATAAATTAAAACTAAAACACAAATAAAAATGAATTAAACCTAAATATCTTAATTAAACTAAACAACATTTGATGTTGGCCTGAGAAAGCCTAAAATGCTTAATTTTAAGTTCAATTTAGTTTTAAAATATAAAATGTTGACAATTTTTTTGCTATGCGGTTGCTAGGGTACTCAGGGTGGTTGCTAGGGTGTTGCTATGCGGTTGATAGGGTACCCAAGGTGGTTGCTTGGGTATTGCTATGCTCTTTTGATTGTATTCTTGGTGGTCGCTAGGGTGTTTTCAGTTTCTCAGACAAATCGTGTGCTGTGGGGTTGCTAGGGCATTCAAGGTAGTTTCTAGGGTGTTACTATGCGGTTGCTTGGATACTCTGGGTGGTTGCTTGGGTGTTGCTATGCCATTTGGAGGGATTTCTGGTTGGTTGCTAGAGTGTTTTCAGTTTCTCAGACAAATTGTGAGCTATGGTGTTGTTAGGGTACTCCGGATGGGTGCTAGGCTGTTGCTATGTGGTTGCTAGGGCATTCAAGGTTGTTGCTAAGGCGTTGCTATGCGGTTGCTTTGATACTCTGGGTGGTTGCTTGGGTATTGTTATGCTGTTTTGATTGTATTCTGGGTGGTTACTAGAGTAATTTCAGTTTCTCAGACAAATTGTGAGCTATGGCGTTGTTAGGGTAGTCGGGGTGGTTGCTAAGCTGTTGCTATGTGGTTGCTAGGGCATTCGAGGTGGTTGCTAAGGCATTGCAATGCAGTTGCTGTGATACTCTGGGTGGTTGCTTGGGTGTTGCTATGCCATTTCGAGGGTATTCTGGGTGGCCACTAGAGTGTTTTCAGTTTCTCAGTCAAATTGTGATCTATGGGGTTGCTAGGGTACTCTGGGTGGTTACTAGGCTGTTGCTAAGTGGTTGCTAGGGCATCCAAGGTAGTTGCTAGGGTGTTGCTATGAGGTTGCTAGGGTACTCTGGGTGGTTGCTTGGGTATTGCTATGCTCTTTTGATTGTATTCTGGGTGGTCGCTAGAGTGTTTTCAGTTTCTCAGACAAATTGTGAACTATGGGGTTTCTAGGTCATTCAAGGTGGTTGCTATGTGGTTGCTTGGGTACTCTGGGTGGCTGCTAGGGTGTTACTAAAGATTAAACTAAAATGAACATGAAAATGAAAAATATAAAAATAAAAGCTAATTCAAAATATGAATCAAACTATAATAAAAACTAAAAGCCATTTGAAAAATGCCGCATTAAATTAAATCAAATTAAATTATCCAGTGTTTACATGATTTATGTATTTGTGTAGTTGCTGCAGATGTTCCAAAACGCATCCCTGAAGTAGAAAAGACACAATGAACTTTAACGTGATCTTTAAATCATCAGGAGGGCCAGTACATCTGTACGGTTATGAGCGTTCATGTGACCCGCATCTGTCCCAGAATGACCAGATGATGGATTGTTCTTGATCCACATTCAAACACAGTAACATTCAGTGTATCCCAACAGCCATTACATCAGGCACACAGAATGATTCAGAGTCACATGATGCATCGCTGCAGCCAGCGCACACATGAAGAACTACAAACACTTTTATGAGACGTTTGGGACAGATTTTAACACCATGCATGAAGGCATTCAACCATCTGATGCATAACTTTAGCAATGTTTTCTCTGGCATCACCGCACACAATTACAAACGTATTTACAGACTGTACAGTATACTATGATTTAATGGGTGTCAATAGACATTATGTTGTTGATCCCTAGAACCTGCCTATGTCCACTTAAGCAATGAACTGAAAAAATAAAGTAAAATGGTGAAATCCTGCAGCATTGAATGATTTCACACCTTAGCAACTGCATAGCAATGTGCTAAAAATCAGTTGAATTAATATGGAAACTGGATAACATTAACTGAACACCCTAACAAACGTATAGCAACATGCTAAAAACACTGACATGATCTTAACAACACCCTGACAACACTCTCACTTAGCAACGCCCTGGCAACACCACATCATACTGCAACTGCATAGCAATGTGCTAAAAATCTAAGTCAAATTTCCATAGAAAATGGATAGCATGCCCAGGCAACCAGCAGGAACACCATAAAAAACACACAAAGGCATGCTAAAAAACACTGACATCTGAAATCAACCACATAGCAACACCCTGGCAACCACACAGCAAAAAAAAAAAAAAAACCTTACAAGCATTTCAATGCCCAGTATACCCTGTATAAGCTGTGAAAATGACTAATAAACTACTTGAATTACTTTAGCAACTGGGTAGGAACACCCTAGCAACCATTCTCAACAGCCTAGTAACGTAGCAACACCCTGGCAACACTGCATAATACTGTAGCAACTGCATAGCAATGTGCTATAAATATGTAAAATCACCATATAAACTGGATAGAAATGCCCAGGAACACCTTAAAAAAGACATAAAAACATGCTAAAAACCACTGACATCATCTTGCAACCACATAGCAACATCCTGGCAACCGCATAGCAATGTACAAAACCCCCCCGAACAAACTCATAAGCAGTTCAATGCCCACTATACCCTGTGAAAATGACCAATAATCCAATTGAATTACATTAGAAACTGGGTAGCAACACCCTGGCAACTCTTCTCAACAGCCATAGCAACTCCCTGGCAACACCGCATAATACTGTAGCGACTGCATTGCAATGTGCTAAAAATCTGTAAAATGACCATTGAAACTGGATAGCAATGCTCAGGCAACCACCAGGAACACCATAAAAACATGCTAAAAACCACTGACATCATCTTGCAACCACATAGCAACACCCTGGCAACCGCATAGCAATGTACATAAAAACAAACTCATAAGCATTTCAATGTCCAGTATATCCTGTATAAGTTGTGAAAATCACTAATAAACTGTTTGAATTACGTTAGCAACTGGTAGCAATGTTGCCTATGGCAACAACTCTCAACAGCTTAGTAACTTAGCAACGCCCTGGCAACACCACATAATACTGCAACTGCATAGCAATGTGCTAAAAATCAGTCAAATATCAATAGAAACTGGATTGCAATAACCTGGCAACCTGGCAACCCTAAAAACACATAACAGCATGCTAGGAACTACTGATATCATCTTATCAACCACATAGCTACACCCTGGCAACTGCATAGCAATGTACATAAAAAAACCCCAAACAAACTCAAGCATTTCAATGCACAGTATACCCTGTAAAAGCTGTGAAAATGACCAATAATCTACTTGGTTACATTAGAACTGGATAGCAACACCATGACAACCCTTCTCAACAGCCTTGGCAACTCCCTGGCAACACTGCATAATACTGTAGCGACTGCATAGCAATGTGCTAAAAATCAGTAAAATTACCATAGAAACTGGATAGCAATGCACAGGCAACTAACAGGAACACCATAAAAACATGCTAAAAACCACTGACATCATTTTGCAACTACATAGCAACACCCTGGCAACAGCATAGCAATGTACATAAAAACAAACTCATAAGCATTTCAATGTCCAGTATATCCTGTATAAGTTGTGAAAATCACTAATAAACTGTTTGAATTACGTTAGCAACTGGTAGCAATGTTGCCTGTGGAAACAACTCTCAACAGCTTAGTAACTTAGCAACGCCCTGGCAACACCACATAATACTGCAACTGCATAGCAATGTGCTAAAAATCAGTCAAATATCAATAGAAACTGGATTGCAATAACCTGGCAACCAGCAAAAGCACCATAAAAACACATAAAAGCATGCTAGGAACTACTGATATCATCTTATCAACCACATAGCTACACCCTGGCAACTGCATAGCAATGTAAATAAAAAAAAAACCCAAACAAACTCAAGCATTTAAATGCCCAGTATACCCTGTAAAAGCTGTGAAAATGACCAATAATCTACTTGGTTACATTAGAACTGGGTAGCAACACCATGACAACCCTTCTCAACAGCCTTGGCAACTCCCTGGCAACACTGCATAATACTGTAGCGACTGCATAGCAATGTGCTAAAAATCTGTAAAATTACCATAGAAACTGGATAGCAATGCACAGGCAACTAACAGGAACACCATAAAAACATGCTAAAAACCACTGCATAAGAACCAATGCATAATGCCAAGAACCACTGATCTCATCTTAGCAACCACATATCAACACCCTGGCAACCACATAGGAATGTACAAAACAAAAAAACAAACAAACTCATTAGCATTTAAATTTCCAGTATACCCTGTGTAAGCTGTGAAAATGACTAATAAACTACTTGATTTACTTTAGAAACTGGGTAGCAACACCCTGGCAACCCTTCTCAACAGCCTTAGCAACTCCCTGGCAACACCGCATAATACTGTAGCGACTGCATAGCAATGTGCTAAAAATCTGTAAAATTACCATTGAAACTGGATAGAAATGCTCAGGCAACCACCAGAAACACAATAAAAACATGCTAAAAACCACTGACATCATCTTGCAACCACATAGCAACACCCTGGCAACCGCATAGCAATGTACATAAAAACAAACTCATAAGCATTTCAATGTCCAGTATATCCTGTATAAGTTGTGAAAATCACTAATAAACTGTTTGAATTACGTTAGCAACTGGTAGCAATGTTGCCTATGGCAACAACGCTCAACAGCTTAGTAACTTAGCAACCCCCTGGCAACACCACATAATACTGCAACTGCATAGCAATGTGCTAAAAATCAGTCAAATATCAATAGAAACTGGATTGCAATAACCTGGCAACCAGCAAAAGCACCCTAAAAACACATAACAGCATGCTAGGAACTACTGATATCATCTTATCAACCACATATCAACACCCTGGCAACTGCATAGCAATGTACATAAAAAACCCCCAAACAAACTCAAGCATTTCAATGCCCAGTATACCCTGTAAACGTTGTGAAAATGACAAATAATCTACTTGGTTACATTAGAACTGGGTAGCAGCACCATGACAACCCTTCTCAACAGCCTTGGCAACTCCCTGGCAACACTGCATAATATTGTAGCGACTGCATAGCAATGTGCTAAAAATCTGTAAAATTACCATAGAAACTGGATAGCAATGCACAGGCAACTAACAGGAACACCATAAAAACATGCTAAAAACCACTGCATAAGAACCAATGCATAATGCCAAGAACCACTGATATCATCTTAGCAACCACATATCAACACCCTGACAACCACATAGGAATGTACAAAACAAACAAACTCATTAGCATTTAAATGCCCAGTATACCCTCTGTAAGCTGTGAAAATGACTAATAAACTACTTGATTTACTTTAGAAACTGGGTAGCAACACCCTGGCAACCACTCTCAACAGCTTAGTAACTTAGCAACGCCCTGACAACACCCAAAGATCCTCTAGCAACTGCACAGCATTTAAATTATTTATTTTTTCTCTATTGTTGATTGTTATATTGTAATAAAATCTTCTGGTTTATAAATACATTAAATAAGGAACCTCTCATTGGAATTAATTAAATGTGATTTCAAGAACAGTGCGGTTTTCTGTTAAATGCCCTCATAAAGCGGTAAAAACTGATATTATTCTTACGTGTATCATTAGTTCTGCAGTTGTTAGTAAAATAATAAGATAATCTCAACGACACTAACTTTCAGTTAAGGCAAATGTAAGCAATCAGAGAATTCAGTAATCATAATCTTCAAATTTGTTGATGTTGTGGATGTGGGTGTGGATGAATTTCAGCTTCAGCTGTCGATTTAAATTTGCCAGTTGTGTCACTAGTGAGCCTAAGTGTGACCTAATCTGTCAAACAAATCAAATGCGTCATACAGTCAAATATACATGGTATTTAATCTCATCAACTGAGAGTTAAACTTGAGCTTTGCTGCAAACCCCCCCCCCCCCCCTGCTTAAAACGATGAGTTTCAAAGTAACGTTGCTATACAACAAACAACAAATGCAGAGTATGTCTGGATTGATTCCACTTGCACAGACACCCTGTCATTCATCCGTCTCTCTCTCGATGTTTCTCAAAGAAATATTTGCTGATGTCTTCCACGGCTGTAATCATCATTATGGCACTTGTTTTGAAGTGTTCAGTCATTAAATGACAGGTCTCAAACCTAAACATGCAAAAACGGCTCTCTGCTGAGTCCAGACTTTCTTTGTTGTTGCTTTGGGCTGTTTTGGATCAGCCGCATTGGCTTAATGAAATAATATTTTGCATCAACATTTACAAGTTGAGGTAATTTTGAGGTAATCACATCTCATTGCCAAGATATCATCAAATATTGACTTTTAATATTGTTCTCTTTTGCACCTAGCCAAATATAGAACACTGAGCGAATATTGGTGTCAAATGAACAATGTTTACAACTTAAATGGTGTCCCTTAATAACAATATAAACGCTATTATTGAAATGCCCAGGCAACCAGCAAGAACACCCTAACAACACACATAGCAACGTGCTAAAAAACCCTACCATCAGCTTAGCAATCACATATCAACACCCTGGCAAACACATAGCAATGTGCTTTAAAACTCACATCAACTAAGAAACGCAGTAGCAACACGATGGCAACCACTCTAAACAGCCTAGTAACTTAGCAACGCCCTTCGCAAACACCCCATAATACTCTAGTAGCTGCATAGCAATGTGCTAAAAATCAGTCAAATTATAGGAACTGGGTAGCAATGACCAGACAACCAGCAGGAACACCATAACAAACATAGCAATGTAAAAAACACTGACCTAATCTTAGCAACCACATAGCAACACCCTGGCAACCGCATAAAACTCATATCACCTTAGAAACTAGGTAGAGACACTCTGGCAACTCTCAACAGTCTAAGAATGTGCTGAAATACCCTCATAGCACTTTAGTAACATAGCAACACTCTGGAAACACCATAGAAAACTCCAGCAACTGCATAGCAATGTGTGCTAAAACCACTGACATAATTTTAGCAACCACATAGCAACACCCTGGCAACCGCATAAAACTCACGTCACTTTAGAAACTAGGTAGAAACACTCCGGTGATTCTTAACAGTCTAAGAATGTGCTAAAACACACACCTTAGTAACATAGCAACACCCTCGAAACACCCTATAACACTCTAGCAACTGCATAGCACTGTTCTAAAACCACTGACATCATCTTAGCAACCACATAGCAACACCCTGGCAACCGCATAAAACTAACATCACCTTATAGGTAGAGACACTCTGGCAATTCTCAACAGTCTGAGAATGTGCTAAAATACCCACATTAGTAACATAGCAACAGCCTGGAAACACCCTATAACACTCTAGCAACTGCATAGCAATGTGCTAAAACCACTGACGTCATCTTAGCAACCACATAGCAACACCCTGGTAACCGTATAAAACTCACATCACCTTAGAAACTAGGTAAAAACACTCCGGCAACTCTCAACAGTCTAAGAATGTGCTAAAATACCCACCACAGTAACATAGCAACACTTTAGAAACCCAATAGAAAACTCTAGCAACTGCATAGCAATGTGCCAAAAAACACTGACATCATCTTAGCAACCACATAGCAACACTCTGGCAACCACATAAAACTCACATCACCTTAGAAACTAGGTAGAAACACTTCGGTGACTCTTAACAGTCTAAGAATGTGCTAAAACACACACCTTAGTAACATAGCAACACCCTGGAAACACCCTATAACACTCTAGCTACTGCATAGCACTGTGCTAAAACCACTGACATCATCTTAGCAACCACATAGCAACACCCTGGCAACTGCATAAAACTAACATCACTTTATAGGTAGAGACACTCCGGCAACTCTCAACAGTCTAAGAATGGGCTAAAATACCCACCACAGTAACATAGCAACACTTTAGAAACCCAATAGAAAACTCTAGCAACTGCATAGCAATGTGCCAAAAAACACTGACATCATCTTAGCAACCACATAGCAACACCCTGGCAACCGCATAAAACTAACATCACTTTATAGGTAGAGACACTCTGGCAATTCTCAACAGTCTGAGAATGTGCTAAAATACCCACATTAGTAGCATAGCAACACCCTGGAAACACTCTAGCAACTGCATAGCAATGTGCTAAAACCACTGACGTCATCTTAGTAACCAGATAGCAACACCCTGGTAACCGTATAAAACTCACATCACCTTAGAAACTAGGTAAAAACACTCCGGCAACTCTCAACAGTCTAAGAATGGGCTAAAATACCCACCACAGTAACATAGCAACACCCTGGAAACACCATAGAAAACTCGAGCAACTGCATAGCAATGTGCTAAAACCACTGACATCATAGCAACCACATAGCAACACCCTGGCAACCGTATAAAACTCACGTCACCTTAGAAACTAGGTAGAAACACTCCGGTGACTCTCAACAGTCTAAGAATGTGCTACAACACACACCTTAGTAACATAGCAACACCCTGGAAACATCCCATAATGCTCTAGCAACTGCACAACACTTCGGGAACATGCGTTGCTCAATGAAAACAGCATTATTCCAAAAATTACATTACATTTATGCTTTTAAGTTATTTACTCTAGCAACCGCATAGCAATGTATCTAGCGAGCAGGTACTATATTATACTGTGACCTTGTGTCAACAGAACCTGTCTGAGGTCAAAGGTCAGGGTACATTACGATGCTCACGATGAGCTCTGGATCCAAACGCTCTGCCAGTGTGTCTTTTGAAATGAAATGGAAAAGCTTTCTCTTTTTCTCTGGCATGTGGAGACAAGCGCTTCTCTCGTGTGTGCCAGATTCGTCCGGGGTCACCGTCTCTCAAAGCGTCTGACCTCTATTCTGGAAATCAACAGGCATGAACTCGAGCGTCAAGAACGCGGGAATGACGAGGAGGCGAGCGAGCCGTTGGCTGCAGCTCTCAATGAGGCCATTGTGTGTGAAATATGCTGTTTGCATTGAGCGATCCGGGTGATTCATACGCTGAAGATGTAATTATCTGCAGGGATTGCTTTGGGAATGATATCATAGTGAAGAGGAGGCGATTTCACGTCTTTCAAAGGCGTTTTATAATTTATGAACTTTACAACATTAGGGTTAGGGTCTTCTGCTGTGTTGCTGGAATTGAACTCGTTTCACAATTGATGAATTGTACAGCTGTCCATTAATGTGATGTTGCTTTGAGAGCTGTTTTTAATCTTGTAGTTTGAGTTATTAGTGCATGTTGCGTTGTGCACAATGACTCGCTGTGCAAATGCAGTTTATCACGTGCCTGTTGTCATTTTACACAATGAAGCTTTTAGCCAATGCTTTGATGATGCAACACAAATACTCTCTATCAAGGCCATTCCCATGTCTTAGACATTGGGGTGTGTGTGTGTGTGGGGGGTTTGGGGGGGGTTGGGGTGTGAAGAAAATAATTTTAGGTGAAGAAAATTATCAAAACGTTGCCCCCCAACCCCCACCAAAAAAAAAGATTATTCAGGTGTGTTTTATAAGAAAATACTCTGTCAGTGTTACTTGCTGTTTCTTTGTAATTATTTGTGATAACTACATAAAACTCACATCACCTTAGAAACTAGAGACACTTTGGCAAATCTCAACAGTCTAAGAATGTGCTAAAATACCCTCATAACACCTTAGTAACATAGCAACACCCCGGAAACAACCTTAGAATACTCTAGGAACTGCATAGCAATGTGCCAAAAACACTGATATCATCTTAGCAACCACATAGCAACACCCTGGCAACCGCATAAAACTCACATCACCTTAGAAACTAGGTAGAAACAAAAAACACTCCGGTGACTCTCAACTGTCTAAGAATGTGCTTAAACACTCACCTTAGTGGCATAGCAACACCCTGGAAACACCATAGAAAACTCTAGCAACTGCATAGCAATGTGCTAAAACCACTGACATCATCTAAGCAACCACATAGCAACACCCTGGCAACCGCATAAAACTCACATCACCTTAGAAACTAGGTAGAAACACTCCAGTGACTCTCAACAGTCTAAGAATGTGCTAAAACACACACCTTAGTAACATAGCAACACCCTGGAAACAGCATAGAAACTCTAGCAACTGCATAGCAATGTGCTAAAACCACTGACATCATCTTAGCAACCACATAGCAACACCCTGGCAACCGCATAAAACTAACATCACCTTATTGGTAGAAACACTCTGTCAATTCTCAACAGTCTAAGAATGTGCTAAAATAGCCACCTTAGTAACATAGCAACACCCTGTAAACACCATAGAAAACTCTAGCAACTGCATAGCAATGTGCTAAAACCACTGACATCATCTTAGCAACCACATAGCAACACCCTGGCAACCGCATAAAACTCACATAACCTTAGAAATTAGGTAGAAACACTCCGGTGACTCTCAACAGTCTAAGAATTTGCTTAAACACCCACCTTAGTAACATAGCAACACCATGGAAACACCCTATACTCTAGAAACTGCATAGCAATGTGCAAAAACACTGACATCATCTTAGCAACCACATAGCAACACCCTGGAAACACCCTATACTCTAGCAACTGCATAGCAATGTGCAAAAACACTGACATCATCTTAGCAACCACATAGCAAAACCCTGTAAACACCATATACTCTAGCAACTGCATAGCAATGTGCAAAAACACTGACATCATCTTAGCAACCACATAGCAACACCCTGGAAACACCCTATACTCTAGCAACTGCATAGCAATGTGCAAAAACACTGACATCATCTTAGCAACCACATAGCAACACCCTGGAAACACCCTATACTCCAGCAACTGCATAGCAATGTGCCAAAAATACTGACATCATCTTAGCAACCACGTAGCAACACCCTGCCAACCGCATAAAACTCACATAACCTTAGAAATTAGGTAGAAACACTCCAGTGACTCTCAACAGTCTAAGAATGTGCTTAAACACCCACCTTAGTAACATAGCAACACCCTGGAAACACCCTATACTCTAGCAACTGCATAGCAATGTGCAAAAACACTGACATCATCTTAGCAACCACATAGCAACACCCTGGAAACACCCTATACTCTAGCAACTGCATAGCAATGTGCCAAAAATACTGACATCATCTTAGCAACCACATAGCAACACCCTGCCAACCGCATAAAACTCACATCACCTTAGAAACTAGGTAGAAACACTCCGGTGACTCTCAACAGTCTAAGAATGTGCTAAAATACCCACCGTAGTAACAAAGCAACACCCTGGAAACACCCTATACTCTAGCAACTTCATAGCAATGTGCTAAAACCACTGACATAATCTTAGCAACCACATAGCAACGTCCTGGCACCCTGTGTGTGTGTGGGGGCAAGTTTCTTAATCCTGCATATGGATGCATAAGCAGGGCTGGACTGGTAATCGGGCATACCAGGAATTTTTCCGGTGGGCCGACGCACTTTGCGGCCGATAAGGTTATTTATTTATTTATTTTTCCACGGTCTGGCCCATCATGCAGGGATAGCGGCCCATTGGTTTGTCTTCTGAATTGACAGGTCAAAGCGAGAGAGACCTCCCCTCCTCCATATTCATAGACTGTGTCCATATTAGGTGCTGTTTTTTATTTATTTATTTTATTTGGGCACATGGGAAACTGCAAAAGGCGAATAATCCCACAGCGCTGCCGCTGACGAACGTGCGATGCGTTTCTGCTGCCCTATGATGTGATGAACTTTGACTCCAAATTTAGTTTTATACATTCGTGTGATATGGGAACATGACAGGTTCTGTGGTGAATCAGCTGAAAATGTACATGCATGACAAGGTAAACTGGAAAACGCCATACCCACAACTACAAACTTGTTACTCTAACCACAATTTAGGATACCTTAATATTGTGTTTTGGCAGAAATGTATTTATTAAAAATGCTGCTATTATTACTTGCATTAAATATTGCGCAATATAAATCACTTTTATAGAGGGTGTTTTCATATTTTCTACATGTGTTTACAATATTTTTTTATTACAAATTCAATAGTTTATTATTATTTATTTCGTTTTAGAAACCCATCGTAATGACGAGCATGGTTTTACCTGTGACTATCATGATCTTTAGAAAAAAGGAATATCGGTGCATCCCTTCAAATATAAAAAAGATCTCAAAATTATATAAAAAATATATAAAATTTGGATTTAGATTTATTGGCCAATATATCGGTTATCAACTTCAAATATAAAGAATTATCGGTTATTGGTATTGGCCAAAATTTTTATTTTGGTGCTTTCCTTTAAAAAAGGATCTCAAAATTAAATAAATGTATATAAAATCAAAAATTATATAAAAATTTGGATTTTGATTTTTCGTCCAATATATCGGCTTCAAACATAAAGAATAATCGGTTATCGTATCGGCCAAAATTTTCATATCGAAGCATCGCTATAAAAATGGATCTCAAAATAATATAAGACCAAAAATTATATCAAAATGTGGATAAAGAATTATCGGCCACAATTTTCCTTTTGGTGCATCCCTATAAAAAAGGACCTCAAAATTATATAAAAAACTCAGTTAAATGTCATTAGGGTAATTAAAGGATAATTCAACAAACCAACTGGATCAAATTAATGAAGGACAAAGCTTTTTTCTCTTTAAATGTTTTATGAATTTTTTAATAGATTTAATGAAATTTAACTAAATGTTATTTCAATGAGAGCCTCATGAAAGATAGATATCAGTGCCTTGCATAAATCAGAAAATATTATTGTTTTTAAAGGGGTAGTTCAACCTAAAATGTGATCATTTACTCACCCTAATGTCATTCCAAACCTGAAGGAAGTACTTTCTGTGCAATATATCATTTGAGTCTGTTTTTTTGTCCTTACAATATTCAATGGTATAGCCTATGGTTTGGTTGCCAACATTCTTCAAAATATCTTCTGTGTTTCACAGAAAAGAGTAAAGGCCTGTTCACACCGGGACGATTTTCATGTGCGTATATCGCAGACGTTGGTTTTGGCATACTGTCTCTCTTTTTCTTCTTCTGTCTGACAAGCGAGAGTCAGAAGCGTAAAGTGCCTCAGCGTCACCTTGTGTACCGGGAGCGCCATCATCTACTGAATCATCTATCGCCAGTGAAAATCGCTTGGGTGTGAACACTCAAGACGCGCCGAAAAATGTCACGAAAAAACGCTGGCGATAAGCGCGCGCGATATTCGTCCCGGTGTGTACAGGCCTTTATGCTGCCTTCACACCAAGTGCGAATCGAGCGTTATAATCGCATCTAGTTGGACGCTTGAACATTTTGAATCCATTTGCGCGCCCACAGCGAATTGGACGCGCGTATAAATCGAGCGTTCAAAGCGAAATAGACGCGCGTTCAAGGCACTCCTGTTCGGACCAGTCAGATCATCAGGGCGGGCTTTAGACGATGATGGACAGATGATCGTCATCATCACGTCACCAAAGAGCGCTTGGTTTGAACTCGTTCACTAAACGGAGAGCTTGTTCATATATGAGTTCACCTTTACTATTTCTCTCAGAAATGATGATGGTGTTGGTAAGTACTTCGTGTGTCCTTACATTCTTTTTACAACACCGGGAAAGAGCGTTTACACTCGTCTTCTTCTTCTACTTCTTCCAGCGTGTGTGCAGTTGAGTTCTGTTGGCAACTATGCGTCGCCCAACATAAGTCACTTTCTCGGTTGCTCTGCTTTTGCTTGTTTTGATTATCTGATTGGTGGAGATTTCTCTGCAGAATTATGGGTAATGTAGTTTTTCACCATGAATTCTCAATTGGGTTGTTTTATCCCAGCAATTGGGTTGTTTTATCCCAGCGAATGTTTTAACCCATCGATTGGGTTGTTTTAACACAGAGGTTTTAACACAGGGTTGTTTTATCCCAGCGACTGGGTTGTTTTCTCCCAGCGATTGTTTTAACCCATCGATTGGGTTGTTTTATTCCAGCGATTGGGTGTTTTTTTCCCAGCAATTGGGTTGTTTTATCCCAGCAATTGGGTTGTTTTATCCTAACGATTGGGTTGTTTTAACCCATCGATTGGGTTGTTTTATCCCAACGATTGGGTTGTTTTATCCCAACAATTGGGTTGTTTTAACCCATCGATTGGGTTGTTTTATCCCAGCGATTGTTTTAACCCATCGATTGGGTTGTTTTAACACAGAGATTGAGTTGTTTTATCCCAGCGATTGGGTTGTTTTATCCTAGCGATTGGGTTGTTTTATCCCAGCGTTTGGGTTGTTTTATCCCAGCAATTGGGTTGTTTTATCCCAGCGTTTGGGTTGTTTTATCCTAGCGATTGGGTTGTTTTATCCCAGCGTTTGGGTTGTTTTATCCCAGCAATTGGGTTGTTTTATCCCAGCGATTAGGTTGTTTTATCCCAGCGATTGGGTTGTTTTATCCCAGCGTTTTGGTTGTTTTATCCAAGCAATTGGGTTGTTTTATCCCAGCGTTTGAGTTGTTTTATCCCAGCGATTGTGTTGTTTTAACCAAGCGATTGGGTTGTTTTATCCCAGGGATTGGGTTGTTTTATCCAAGCGATTGGGTTGTTCTAAGCCAGCGATTGGGTTGTTTTATCCCAGCGTTTGGGTTGTTTTAACCAAGCGATTGGGTTGTTTTATCCAAGCAATTGGGTTGTTTTATCCCAGCGTTTGGGTTGTTTTATCCCAGCGATTGTGTTGTTTTAACCAAGCGATTGGGTTGTTTTATCCCAGGGATTGGGTTGTTTTATCCAAGCGATTGGGTTGTTCTAAGCCAGCGATTGGGTTGTTTTATCCCAGCGATTGTTTTAACCCAGCGATTGGGTTGTTTGTTTATTTATGCATGCATGTTAAATCCCAGAAACATGATTTCCCACATCATGGCCGTTGTCTTCCGGTCCTCCCTCAAGACTCGTGCTATTCTGGTCACTGACTGCAAGCACACATCTTAAACTATGATTTAATTCCTTGTCATTCTTGTAATCACTACACATTCCTTTAATAACTGTATTCTTTCCTTTGATCTCAGAATGCACATGAACACAGAAGGAGTGTCTCATGCAGACAGTTTCCAATGCTTGAGTTATTCGGGCCAGACTGAAAGCCTCGGCAGGCATTCGGGCTGGGGGGGGGGGGGGGGGGGGGGGGGCGGCCAATTAGTCTTATATCTGCTTCACTTCAACAGCTTTTCCAGGAAAATCCCTGTGGCCTATAGAGAGAGAGAGAGAGAGAGAGAGAGAGAGAGAGAGAGAGAGAGAGAGAGAGAGAGAGAGAGCATTCACAGGGGTCTTTCAGTCGAGACTATATAGTCTATAAAGCATAAAGTCACTTCATTTTGATAATTTTTTCCAAGTCATTTGCCTCGCAAGTAAAGTTAGAATCCACGGACCAAACCAATCAGCTACGAGGAGAATCACAATATTACAACAAAATAGTGTTTGAAAATCAGACAAATATACAAGACTGTGAACTTAACGGCTTTACAGAGGAAAATAACTACAATCCCATGAAGCATTGCGAACAGCATAATCAGAATCAGAAAAAAATGAAGGAGAAATAATGTTGATTGTGTATATAGAAATGGGCTGTCGCTTCATTGGGTCTTTTGGCACAGTTTTGCTTGTTTTGATTATCTGATTGGTGGAGATTTCTCTGCAGAATTATGGGTAATGTAGTTTTTCACCATGAATTCTCGATTGGGTTGTTTTATCCCAGCGATTGTGTTATTTTATCCCAGCGATTGGGTTGTTTTAACACAGCTATTGGGTTGTTTTAACCCAGCAATTGGGTTATTTTATCCCAGCGATTGGGTGGTTTTAACCCAACGATTGGGTGGTTTTAACCCAGCGATTGGTTTTTTTTAACCCAGCAATTGGGTTGTTTTATCCCAGCGATTGGGTGGTTTTAACCCAACGATTGGGTGGTTTTAACCCAGCGATTGGTTTTTTTTAACCCAGCGATTGGGTTGTTTTAACCCAGCGATTGGGTTATTTTTATCACAGTGATTGGGTTGTTTGATCCCAGCAATTGGGTTGTTTTAACCCAGCGGTTGGGCTAAATGTTTGCTTAAAACAACCCAATTGCTGGGTTAAAATAACCCAATCGCTGGGTTAAAATTAACCCAATTGCTGGGTTAGTCAATTTTCAACCCAAATTGGGTCATTTTTAACCCAGCATTTTTTAGAGTGTGGGTTAAATAAAATTACCCAGCAGGTTGGGCAAATATTTAACCCATCCGCTAAGTTAAAACAACCCAGTCACTGGGTTTGTCCATTTAGACCATCTAGTATAGACTAGCTGTCCGTGCATTTTGACCCATCCCTAGTTAACCACCATGGACACCACCTATGAATGACTATGGAGGTGAGTTTTGCACAAGCAAAAAACTGTAATGTTCACTCAAAAGTGCCATTATTTTTTAACTTGTTGTCTCTTTAGTAGTGTGTTAATCCTTCAGTCCATTCAAACACCTGCTGGGGCCGTTAATAAAGGGGCCAAACCTGGGTAAAACATGATGAGAACACCCGAGCCGTTTGTGTTCAAGAGATAAGAGACCAGATCGAAAGCCACCAGAAGTGAGAAGCCAAGACTGCATGCTGTCCTCTACGTTAAAAACAAACAAACGCTCAAACCCGAGAGCCCAGCGCTAATGGAATACGCCTGTGGCGCTCTTGAGCATCCGAGCCAAACTATGTCAGAAGTAATTACAGTTTGCAGGGCAATAACAAGTCATTTGTGCAGTAATTGTATCCACACCCTTTCCTTCAACAGGCGGTGCATTCCAGTATCAGCGGCTTTCCATACCATCAAACACGGCTCATCTGAAGCACTGCCATAGATACCTTGTTACCTTTTGATTTATTATTCCATTGTGGAAACATGGAACAGGAACACACCAACAATAAAACAGTCCTTTGGGACGAGCTATCGACTTACTACACAATGGCTTTGTTCCAAATCCCAGTCTTCTCAGTCAGCATCCGGATGGAACCACAAAAGCTGATTCGGATGAAATGCATAAATGTTCTGTAAATGTGGGATTGATTTAAGGTGCTCTACAATTTCAGGCTTCCTCATGGAAGATCCGACTCACGATTCAGTCCATTAGAGTTCTGCAGTGATGACGGATTTTTGTAGTTCAAATCACCCAATTGGATTTTTCCATTGGCTTTTGTATCACTGCTCTCTTGATGATCATTCTTGCATGAATTCTGCTGTTACGCACGATGATTTTAAAAAGTCACAATAATGCGGCCTGATGTCTTCAACATAAACATATTCCATCAGTTAACCACCTCGTAGCTCACAGTTATCGAAATCAATTTCCCTATATGGGAAAAACGGACGGGACTTTTGTTCTCTCTATACACTCTAACAAATGGATAAACCCAGTGATTGAGTTGTTTTAACCCAGAGATTGGGTTGTTTTAACACAGCGATTGGGTTGTTTTATCCCAGCGATTGGGTTGTTTTATCCCAGAGATTGGGTTGTTTTAACACAGTGATTGGGTTGTTTTATCCCAGCGATTGGGTTGTTTTATCCCAGCGATTGGGTTGTTTTATCCCAGAGATTGGGTTGTTTTAACTCAGAGATTGGGTTGTTTTAACTCAGAGATTGAGTTGTTTTAACACAGCATTTGGGTTGGTTTATCCCAGAGATTGGGTTGTTTTATCCCAGTGATTGAGTTGTTTTATCCCAGAGATTGGGTTGTTTTATCCCAGTGATTGAGTTGTTTTAACACAGCATTTGGGTTGTTTTATCCCAGCGATTCGGTTGTTTTATCCCAGAATTGGGTTGTTTTAACCCAGAGATTGGGTTGTTTTATCCCAGTGATTGAGTTGTTTTAACACAGTATTTGGGTTGTTTTATCCCAGAGATTGGGTTGTTTTATCCCAGAGATTGGATTGTTTTATCCCAGCGATTGGCAACAATAACAATCAAAAGGTGAATATTTATTAATAAGCAATTTATTATAGTTTAATAATTATTAATTAAACATATAAATAAATGTTAATTTGCAACATACTTTGGGTTCATTTTAAGCAAGCAATGCAGTAATGTTTAAGCAATAGTTGAGTTAAATAAAACTACCCAGCATGTTGGGCAAACATTTAACCCAATCACATTAGAACCACCCAATCGCTGTGTTAAAAAAAAAAACAATTGCTGGGATAAAACACCCAATCGCTGGGATAAAACAACTCAATCGCTGGGTTAAAACAACCCAATCGCTGGGATAAAACAACCCAATCGCTGGGATAAAACAACCCAATCGCTGGGATAAAACAACCCAATCGCTGAGATAAAAACAACCCAATCGCTGGGATAAAACAACTCAATCGAGAATTCACGTTTAAAACTACATTACGCATAATTCTGCAGATACATTTTTTTCAGTGTACCTATATCTACAAATCTACCATTTCTCAAATTCTCAAACTCATATTTGTGCAATGCATTCTGGGACTAGAATTTGGCCTAAACGTGGCGTCTCACCTCTTTGAACAACCTTCGAGTCGGGAGCGCCTATAATGACTTATCATGACCATCTGAAACAGAGCAAATGACTCCTTAACATTAACACACTGTCATTAAGCGTCTGGCTTTCATGACTTGTTTCTTAACCACTTTCATATAAATGCCAAGAGTTACATGTTACACAGCAATGGTTTTGCTCAGAGTGTAATTATTATTATTATACATACAACAGCAGCACTTCAGTGAGTTCAGAACTTGTTCATAAATACGAGCAGCACAGGATCTTTTCATCCCAATATTCTCAGTCTGGTGCCAACCACAGTTAAAGCGCGTCCGCTCCAGGAAAACGTCTGAGTCGGTCTGGAATGACAGAGTGCAGATTCCGGTGTAATTCTGCTCCAGATGATGGAGGGGGATCAAGTCTGACTGACTCCACAAGTGGCTCCAAAGGTTCAGTGCACATCAGTGCGTCGTTTCAGTGTCAGTGAACAGTGCAGTCTAGACAGAGAATACAGCGAATGTCAGTATCCTGAAGCAAATCCAATGTGTGTATGAATGTATGTGATGATTTGAAGTGCTCTACAAGTGTAACGGAGGCCAGCTAGTAGTTGCTGTGCGAGTAAACCTCACTCCTCTGATCCCAAGAGACGCTGTAGCGACTGACGCTAGAGGTTGCAGCCTTTAGTCTCCTTGTTAGAGTCCGACTGTAGTGTTTGGTTCGTGTAGGTGAGGGAAGGAAGACGGGGTCGGCGTAACTGGGACTGCACTCTTTTATTGATCTCACAATCCTCAAAACTGTCATGCACGAGGTCATCCCAGACAGTTTTTCAGTCAAGACTTTAAATAACAACAAACAACGTTGCTCTCAGGCTCAATCTCTTTCTCAAAACTCTGGTAACGGTAGGCAGGCGTTGGCAGTCCCAGTCCCGGTCTCTCTCTCTCATCTCGCTCTCCGCTGCAGCTTATAAGCAGTCTCTTCATGCCAATTACTGCAATCAGAGACAGGTGTTATTCATCTGCACTTGACCTACTTACCGACCGCTCGGCTCCGCTCGGCTCCGCTCGGCTCCGCTCGGCTCCGCTCGGCTCCGCTCGGCTCGGCTCCGCTCGGCTCCGCTCTCTCTCTCCCACTACAGACCTCGCAAAACCACGCCCCCTCCGCCACATACCCCCACCGTCCGACTCAGGCCGGGGAGCCATCCGGTCTGCAGCCCCCCCCCCCCCCCCCCCCTCCTGGAGAGGAAGTCAGCCACAGCCATCTGAGCACCCGGCCTGTGGACCACCTTGAACTTAAAAGGCTGTAAAGCTAGATACCAACGGGTGATCTGCGCGTTGGTATCCTTCATGTGGTGCAGCCACTGCAAGGGGGAGTGGTCCGAACAGAGGGTGAACTCCCGCCCCAGGAGGTAATAGCGAAGGGTGAGAATGGCCCACCTGATGGCCAAACACTCCTTCTCACTTCTCACTCCTTCCCACTTCGTCTCTCTCTTAGAGAGCTTCTGACTGATGTACAGCACTGGCCGCTCCTCACCCTCCACCTCCTGGGGCAGGACCGCGCCCAACCCCCTGTCCGAGGCGTCAGTCTGTAGAAGAAAAGGGAGAGAAAAGTTAGGAGCTTGCAAGAGTGGTCCACCACACAGAGCAGCCTTTATCTGAGTAAAAGCCTGCTGGCACCGCTCCGTCCACTGAACCGTAGTCCACTAACATTAATGCAAAGCGATGCCCCCGTGCTGACCATTCTAATGGCCCGATGAGGTCCATACCAATTCGCTCGAAGGGGGCCTGCATCAGAGGGAGTGGGCACAATGGTGCTTTTGGGGTGGCCGGTGGGTTCACCAACTGACATTCACGACAAGACGCACACCACCTGCGCACATTCTCGTGAATGCCCGGCCAGAAGAACCGGGCCATTAGACGGTTAAGTGTCGCCGTTTGTCCGAGATGCCCGGCCATAGGATTAGAATGAGTTAGGTACCAACAACTGGGTTGTATCTTGTTTTGTCTGGGTGTCTTGGGTCACCCGATACAACCTATCTTTTATAATCGAAAAATAGGGATAAGAGAGCGGCTGGTCAGGGTGGAGGAGGTGGCCGTCGATGGAACGGACCTGACGAAACGCGTTTTTAAGCGACTCATCCCGGGACTGTTCCAGGGGAAAGTCATCGCCGTCTGCGAGAACGGGCATCTCCAGACCGCTCTGTTCCCCCGGAACGGCCCCCGGAGGTCCCGAATCCACCTCTCCCAACTGAGCAACAGTCTCTTTCCCCTTTACACATTTTCCCCAAGAAGCATCCGCACACAAATGCCCCAACAATTTATTAAATGCTGGCCAATTGGTCCCCAAAATTAGCAGATGCCGGAGGTGCGGGTTAACTGCAACCTCAACACTATGCGTTTGTCCCTGAAATTGAATATCCACGGGCAACAACGGATAGTTCACCACTTCCCCGTGCACACACCTCACCTTAACCATGCGGCTGTTATCCAACACCTTAGACTGAATCAGGCTTTGATAGATGGAGGTCTGGTTACAACCCGAATCCACCAATGCCTGATAAGTACCCCCCTCGATACTCACAGGTATCTGGTACAGGCCAGCTTGATCGGGGGCGGCTTGTGGCATGTCGGGGACCCGGATCAGCGTCCCCACCACCATTACTGGACATTGATTGATGAAATGGCCGGCGTCCCCACAGCGCCAGCAAGCCGGCCCAGGCTTCCCCGCCGCCCTAGTGGCTGGAAGTGGGTCGTGAAATTGGCATGGAGAGAGTGCCGGAGAAGATGAGGAGGGGAACGTGTCGGTCGTCGCTCCCCCTCCCCGGGGCGCCGGTCTGGGAGCCGCCGTGGCCTCTCCGGATAACAGTGGCAGGAGCCACATTGGCCAGTCCGACTGGGGCCATCCCCGGGACTCGGCGGACCTCTCGAAGAGGTCGATGAATGCCTCCGGATCATCCTCCGGGCCCATCTTCGAGAGGTGGATGGTGGCGGCCGAGTCGGTGGTGGTGTGGGGGACAGCCCGAATCTCCCGGTCCATCCAGCTTCGTAACAGCTCCCGGTCTTCATGCTGGGCCTGAAGGAGGGCTTCGAACCTTCTCTGTTGCTCCTCCCTCACGGCCAGCAGCTCTTAATGTGTCTCCTGATGAAGACCGGCGAGCGATTGTATGATGTCCGCAAGCGGCATCTTTGGTGGGGTCTGCATAGTGGCGGAACTTCTCCCTACCCGGGTTTCGGTACCAGTGTAGTGTTTGGTTCGAGGAGGTGAGGGAAGGAAGAAGACGGGGTCAGTGTAACTGGTACTGCACTCTTTTATTGATCTCACGATCCTCAAAACTGTCACGCACGAAGGCATTCAAAACTCAAGACTTTAAATAACAAGTCCCGGTCTCTCTCTCTCATCTCTCTCTCCGCTGCAGCTTATAAGCAGTCTCTCCATGCCAATTACTGCAATCAGAGACAGGTGTTATTCATCTGCACTTGACCTACTTACTGACCGCTTGGCTCCGCTCTCTCTCTCCCACTACAGACCTCGCAAAACCACGCCCCCTCCGCCACACCGAC
>CM042241.1:69775786-69798286 GCA_023566225.1 Romanogobio albipinnatus | reverse complement strand
CTAACGTCAATCTAACTTTCGTTATCCATCATTATCCATGAACTCAAATGTCATTGTGAAAAAAAACAATGACTGTTGTAAGTAACAGTGAGTGAATCAGATCTTTCTGTATAGCCTAACGCTAATAAGCTTAAACGAAAATAACGAAATTATTGTGTAGTGAAGTATTTTTTGTACACAGTGCCGCGAACAATCAATCACTTGTGCATCACGGTCCTCCTCGCGGCTGCAGAAACTTGCTCTCTCTTCATCAAGGCTTAAAGGTCCCGTTCTTCGTGATCCCATTGTTCAAACTTTAGTTAGTGTGTAATGTTGCTGTTAGAGCATAAATAATACCTGTAAAATTATAAAGCTCAAAGTTCAATGCCAAGCGAGATATTTTATTTAACAGAAGTTCCCTTTCAAAGCCTACAGCGAACGGCTGGCTTGGACTACATCCTGGTACTTCCTTCATAAATGACGTCAGTAGAACAGTAGAACAGACTAACCTCCGCCCACAAGAATACGCGAAAAAGGGGGCGTGGTCTTGTTGCTGTCCCACGTGGAGAAGAGGGCGTGTCGCGTGGAGAAGAGGAAGTGCTGCGTTTGAGTGTGTTTGTCGCCATGTCGTCGAGACGCTGTTATTTTCATCCCGGAGTCAAATCACCTTTGTTTGGCTTTCCCAGGGACGCTGTAGAGATCATTAAGCGCATACATCTCCCGTTAAGAGTCGTGACCTTTCCGTGCAACGTGCGCTAAGCTGCTGTCAAATCACAACACAGGAACCGCTGGCACAATCAGAACTCGTTACGTATTTCTGAAGGAGGGACTTCATAGAACAAGGAACTCATCAGCCGTTTTTAGGACAGTGAAAACAGCGGTACACAGATCAGTAAATTGTGAGAAAAATACTGTGTTTTTTACACGCGAAACATGAACACATGTTATATTGCACACTGTAAACACAATCAAAGCTTCAAAAACACACGAAGAACGGGACCTTTAAAACAAAAAGGGGACAAAAAGGTTGTATTGCCTGTTTTTTGGGGGTTTTTTATTGACAAAAACAGCAAAATACAAAACTCTCGTATGGGAAAGAGAATATACACATACATGTAATTACAAATGTTGTCAAAATACAAATACAAAATACAAAAGTTAATAACTAAACAGAAAAAAAGAAGAAAAAAAAGCAAGAAAGGGGCTATTTAATAACACAAGTCAATGTCAACAGGCTATTTTCAAATAGCCAAATAATAACCCTTTTCTTTTCACCTTCCCTTTTTCTCTTTTGACCTTATACACACAATTCTGACTTTATACACGCAATTCTGACTTTATACACACAATTCTGACTTTATACACTCAATTCTGACTTTATACACACAATTCTGACTTTATACACACAATTCTGACTTTATACACGCAATTCTGACTTTATGCACACAATTCTGACTTTATATCACACAATTCTGACTTTATATCACACAATTCTGACTTTATATCACACAATTCTGACTTTATATCTCACAATTCTGACTTTATACACACAATTCTGACTTTATACACGCAATTCTGACTTTATACACACAATTCTGACTTTATACACACAATTCTGACTTTATACACACAATTCTGACTTTATACACACAATTCTGACTTTATACACACAATTCTGACTTTATACACACAATTCTGACTTTATATCACACAATTCTGACTTTATATCACACAATTCTGACTTTATACACACAATTCTGACTTTATACACACAATTCTGACTTTATACACGCAATTCTGACTTTATACACACAATTCTGACTTTATACACACAATTCTGACTTTATACACGCAATTCTGACTTTATACACGCAATTCTGACTTTATGCACACAATTCTGACTTTATATCACACAATTCTGACTTTATACACGCAATTCTGACTTTATACACGCAATTCTGACTTTATATCACACAATTCTGACTTTATACACGCAATTCTGACTTTATATCACACAATTCTGACTTTATACACACAATTCTGACTTTATATCACACAATTCTGACTTTATATCACACAATTCTGACTTTATACACGCAATTCTGACTTTATACACACAATTCTGACTTTATACACACAATTCTGACTTCATACACACAATTCTGACTTTATAAACACAATTCTGACTTTATACACACAATTCTGACTTTATACACACAATTCTGACTTTATACACACAATTCTGACTTTATATCACACAATTCTGACTTTATACACAAAATTCTGACTTTATACACACAATTCTGACTTTATACACACAATTCTGACTTTATATCACACAATTCTGACTTTATACACACAATTCTGACTTTATATCACACAATTCTGACTTTATACCACACAATTCTGACTTTATATCACACAATTCTGACTTTATATCACACAATTCTGACTTTATACACACAATTCTGACTTTATATCACACAATTCTGACTTTATACACGCAATTCTGACTTTATATCACACAATTCTGACTTTATACACACAATTCTGACTTTATATCACACAATTCTGACTTTATACACACAATTCTGACTTTATACACACAATTCTGACTTTATATCACACAATTCTGACTTTATACCACACAATTCTGACTTTATACACACAATTCTGACTTTATATCACACAATTCTGACTTTATACACACAATTCTGACTTTATACACACAATTCTGACTTTATATCACACAATTCTGACTTTATACACACAATTCTGACTTTATACACACAATTCTGACTTTATATCACACAATTCTGACTTTATACCACACAATTCTGACTTTATATCACACAATTCTGACTTTATATCACACAATTCTGACTTTATACCACACAATTCTGACTTTATACACACAATTCTGACTTTATACACACAATTCTGACTTTATATCACACAATTCTGACTTTATACACACAATTCTGACTTTATACACACAATTCTGACTTTATACACGCAATTCTGACTTTATACACACAATTCTGACTTTATACACACAATTCTGACTTTATACACACAATTCTGACTTTATATCACACAATTCTGACTTTATACACACAATTCTGACTTTATACCCACAATTCTGACTTTATACACACAATTCTGACTTTATATCACACAATTCTGACTTTATATCACACAATTCTGACTTTATATCACACAATTCTGACTTTATATCACACAATTCTGACTTTATACACACAATTCTGACTTTATACACACAATTCTGACTTTATACACACAATTCTGACTTTATACACACAATTCTGACTTTATATCACACAATTCTGACTTTATACACGCAATTCTGACTTTATATCACACAATTCTGACTTTATACACACAATTCTGACTTTATATCACACAATTCTGACTTTATATCACACAATTCTGACTTTATATCACACAATTCTGACTTTATACACACAATTCTGACTTTATACACACAATTCTGACTTTATATCACACAATTCTGACTTTATACACACAATTCTGACTTTATACCCACAATTCTGACTTTATATCACACAATTCTGACTTTATATCACACAATTCTGACTTTATATCACACAATTCTGACTTTATATCACACAATTCTGACTTTATATCACACAATTCTGACTTTATACACACAATTCTGACTTTATACACACAATTCTGACTTTATATCACACAATTCTGACTTTATACACACAATTCTGACTTTATACACACAATTCTGACTTTATACACGCAATTCTGACTTTATACACACAATTCTGACTTTATATCACACAATTCTGACTTTATACACACAATTCTGACTTTATACACACAATTCTGACTTTATACACACAATTCTGACTTTATACACACAATTCTGACTTTATATCACACAATTCTGACTTTATATCACACAATTCTGACTTTATATCACACAATTCTGACTTTATACACACAATTCTGACTTTATATCACACAATTCTGACTTTATACACGCAATTCTGACTTTATATCACACAATTCTGACTTTATACACACAATTCTGACTTTATATCACACAATTCTGACTTTATATCACACAATTCTGACTTTATACACACAATTCTGACTTTATACACACAATTCTGACTTTATATCACACAATTCTGACTTTATACACACAATTCTGACTTTATACCCACAATTCTGACTTTATATCACACAATTCTGACTTTATATCACACAATTCTGACTTTATATCACACAATTCTGACTTTATATCACACAATTCTGACTTTATACACACAATTCTGACTTTATATCACACAATTCTGACTTTATACACGCAATTCTGACTTTATATCACACAATTCTGACTTTATACACACAATTCTGACTTTATATCACACAATTCTGACTTTATATCACACAATTCTGACTTTATATCTCACAATTCTGACTTTATATCACACAATTCTGACTTTATATCACACAATTCTGACTTTATACACACAATTCTACACAATTCTGACTTTATACACACAATTCTGACTTTATACACACAATTCTGACTTTATATCACACAATTCTGACTTTATACACACAATTCTGACTTTATATCACACAATTCTGACTTTATATCACACAATTCTGACTTTATATCTCACAATTCTGACTTTATATCACACAATTCTGACTTTATATCACACAATTCTGACTTTATACACACAATTCTGACTTTATACACACAATTCTGACTTTATATCACACAATTCTGACTTTATATCACACAATTCTGACTTTATACACACAATTCTGACTTTATATCACACAATTCTGACTTTATACACGCAATTCTGACTTTATATCACACAATTCTGACTTTATACACACAATTCTGACTTTATATCACACAATTCTGACTTTATATCACACAATTCTGACTTTATACCACACAATTCTGACTTTATATCACACAATTCTGACTTTATATCACACAATTCTGACTTTATATCACACAATTCTGACTTTATACACACAATTCTGACTTTATATCACGCAATTCTGACTTTATACACGCAATTCTGACTTTATATCACACAATTCTGACTTTATACACACAATTCTGACTTTATATCACACAATTCTGACTTTATATCACACAATTCTGACTTTATACACACAATTCTGACTTTATATCACACAATTCTGACTTTATACACACAATTCTGACTTTATACACGCAATTCTGACTTTATATCACACAATTCTGACTTTATATCACACAATTCTGACTTTATATCACACAATTCTGACTTTATACACGCAATTCTGACTTTATACACGCAATTCTGACTTTATATCACACAATTCTGACTTTATATCACACAATTCTGACTTTATATCACACAATTCTGACTTTATACACGCAATTCTGACTTTATACACGCAATTCTGACTTTATACACGCAATTCTGACTTTATATCACACAATTTTGACTTTATATCACACAATTCTGACTTTATACACACAAGTCTGACTTTATATCACACAATTCTGACTTTATATCACACAATTCTGACTTTATACACACAATTCTGACTTTATACACGCAATTCTGACTTTATATCACACAATTCTGACTTTATACACACAATTCTGACTTTATACACACAATTCTGACTTTATACACACAATTCTGACTTAATTCTGACACCGGGGCATCGAGGAGAAAGGTTCTTTCTTTCCCCCCGATGTCCGCCAGGTTGAGCCACAGATGTCTCTCCGTGGCCACCATCACCGTCATCGAGCGACCGATGGCGAAAGCGCACAAGCTGCGGTCGAATCACAACACAGGAACCGCTGGCACAATCAGAACTCGTTACGTATTTCTGAAGGAGGGACTTCATAGAACAAGAAACTCATCAGCCGTTTTTAGGACAGTGAAAACAGCGGTACACAGATCAGTAAATTGTGAGAAAAATACTGTGTTTTTTTACACGCGAAACATGAACACATGTTATATTGCACACTGTAAACACAATCAAAGCTTCAAAAACACACGAAGAACGGGACCTTTAAAACAAAAAGGGGACAAAAAGGTTGTATTGCCTGTTTTTTGGGGGTTTTTTATTGACAAAAACAGCAAAATACAAAACTCTCGTATGGGAAAGAGAATATACACATACATGTAATTACAAATGTTGTCAAAATACAAATACAAAATACAAAAGTTAATAACTAAACAGAAAAAAAGAAGAAAAAAAAGCAAGAAAGGGGCTATTTAATAACACAAGTCAATGTCAACAGGCTATTTTCAAATAGCCAAATAATAACCCTTTTCTTTTCACCTTCCCTTTTTCTCTTTTGACCTTATACACACAATTCTGACTTTATACACGCAATTCTGACTTTATACACGCAATTCTGACTTTATACACGCAATTCTGACTTTATACACACAATTCTGACTTTATACACACAATTCTGACTTCATACACACAATTCTGACTTTATACACACAATTCTGACTTTATACACACAATTCTGACTTCATACACACAATTCTGACTTTATACACACAATTCTGACTTTATACACACAATTCTGACTTTATATCACACAATTCTGACTTTATACACACAATTCTGACTTTATACACGCAATTCTGACTTTATATCACACAATTCTGACTTTATACACGCAATTCTGACTTTATACACGCAATTCTGACTTTATACACACAATTCTGACTTTATATCACACAATTCTGACTTTATACACACAATTCTGACTTTATACACACAATTCTGACTTTATACACACAATTCTGACTTTATATCACACAATTCTGACTTTATACACACAATTCTGACTTTATACACGCAATTCTGACTTTATATCACACAATTCTGACTTTATACACGCAATTCTGACTTTATACACGCAATTCTGACTTTATACACACAATTCTGACTTTATACACACAATTCTGACTTTATATCACACAATTCTGACTTTATATCACACAATTCTGACTTTATATCACACAATTCTGACTTTATACGCGCAATTTTGACTTTATATCACACAATTCTGACTTTATACACACAATTCTGACTTTATACACGCAATTCTGACTTTATACACACAATTCTGACTTTATATCACACAATTCTGACTTTATACACACAATTCTGACTTTATATCACACAATTCTGACTTTATATCACACAATTCTGACTTTATACACACAATTCTGACTTTATACACGCAATTCTGACTTTATATCACACAATTCTGACTTTATACACACAATTCTGACTTTATACACACAATTCTGACTTTATACACACAATTCTGACTTTATATCACACAATTCTGACTTTATACACACAATTCTGACTTTATATCACACAATTCTGACTTTATATCACACAATTCTGACTTTATATCACACAATTCTGACTTTATATCTCACAATTCTGACTTTATACACGCAATTCTGACTTTATACACACAATTCTGACTTTATACACACAATTCTGACTTTATACACACAATTCTGACTTTATACACACAATTCTGACTTAATTCTGACACCGGGGCATCGAGGAGAAAGGTTCTTTCTTTCCCCCCGATGTCCGCCAGGTTGAGCCACAGATGTCTCTCCGTGGCCACCATCACCGTCATCGAGCGACCGATGGCGAAAGCAGTTTGTTTGGTGGCCCGGAGAGATAAATATGTGGAACGGCGCAGCTCGGCTACCGCCTCAGGGGTTAGTCCCTCCCCCTGATCGAGGTCCCTCAGCAGGTCTGCCTGGTAAGCCTGTAACACTGCCATCGTGTGTAAGGCCGCCCCGGCATGACCCGCCGACATGTATGCCCTGCCGTTCAGGCGCGCGGTCGTCCTGAGAGGTTCAGACGGGGGTGGGAACCCTTAGTGTCGATAGCCGCCCGGAGGCGAGATAGTTCTCAAACGTCTCGTCTACGGGCGGCAACGACACATATCCAGCCTCGGGCAGACCCTCGACATCAGCGAAATTGGCCCGCTGATGCCGATGGATACGGGCTGAATAGGGCTTCTTCCATCCTCTCGAGATCTCTTGATGGAGATCGGGAAAGAATGGAAGACTCCCGGGAGCTGGTTGGTCATGGGCGGAGAGATAACGGTCATCCAATCTACTCGGACGCACGTCATCTCTCCTAACGCGCTGCCAGGGCAGCTGCAGTCTACCTGCAGCGCGCTCCATGACCTCCAACAGCTCCCCATACATGGGACAGGGTGGTTGAGAAGCCTCAGCCTCAGGCGCTTCATTCGCCTCCTCAATCATCCTCTGCTCAAACGGAAGAGCAGCAGACGAGGAGGAGGAGCCCAGATCCTGCTCCTCGTCCGAGGTCTGCCCCTCGCGATCTGGCTTGTTGTCTGCCAACACCACACCGGTCTCCAGGCGACGAGCCAGATCCAACTGGGAACCCCAGGATTGTAGACGCCGCTCAGCCTCAGCACGAGCGGGGCCGTTCCCAGCTGCTGAGCTCTCTCCCCTCGAGAAGAGAGCCCGACAAGAGCGGAGCGTTCTCATAGGAAAAAGCTCACAGTTCGCACAGGATGCTCCCTCGAGAACATCCCGTGCGTGCTCTTCCCCCAGGCAGTACACGCAGAGTGTGTGTGTGTCATCAGGTGTAAGGTACCTGGTACACGGGTCCAAGCACCTGCGGAAGTGGCGCTGCTTCTTGGCACACTTCATGTTGATGCTCTTTTCTCTGATGGCGATAACAGAAAAAAACAGTCACTGAAGACGAAGAGATGCTGTCATGTTGGCAAGGCGCCCTTTTATACTTCCTGGTTGCACCTTGATGACGTCAGAGGCTGTCACCGGTCAATAGGATTGACGTTTTTTGATTGTGATTTCAGGCACCTGTCACGCCGGAGGCGTTCCCCGTAGCGTCGAAGCTGACGAAGCACGAGTTCCCTTTCGAAAGGGAACTGTAATTTAAATTTTGATTAGACGCTGGATTAGCGATCAAAGAACACTCTTTATAATGTTTTGAGCTGTCAATCACGCGTCGCGAGTGTATCTGCTCACTCCCAAACTGCCGTTATAATGATTGATGCTGTTATGCTGCACAAAGCTCTTACTGTATTCATATCGATGTCGTGTTTGCTGTTTTTGCATTTTGTGAGAGAAAATGCACTGCATTCACTGATCAACAGACATCAAGTGTACTCTGCTCATCACTGCAGCCGTTCATGTGATGGGAATAGATCATAAAATAATGCTATAATCCACACTTTGACGATTCGTTCATCTCGACAGGTGTAATGGTAAAAAAAAATGTGTTAAAGTATTCGAGAGGGGTTCCACATGTTACAGAGTTCGTAGAATAAGGAGGAAGACGACTGGGTCGCGTGACTGGGACTCAGAACTCTCAGATACAAACAAAATAAACTCACAAAACTTTTCTCAGCTATCTTTCTCCAGCTTTAAGGTCTCTCTGGTCCACATGCAGTCCTTCTCTCTCTGGCAGCGCTTGCAGACCTCGCTTAACCACGCCCCCTCCGCCACATAATCTAACACTCATTTCAAATGCAAAGATGTCAGCCAATCACAACAGTGGGCGTTTTCACTGAAGTCTCACACCAGACATGCCCCTTCAAACAGAGCATTCAAACCAGACTAGGCGAATATCAGTATAGAAAAAAATGCCTTTTATTTCTAGATTATGACATTTTTTGATGTAAAAAAACCATGCTAAAAATATAAGTACACCTCAGGAAACATTATAAAATAAAATAAAAAAAACATGCCACTGTAATCAAGCACATAAACGTTGTTAAATATCGTATGTATATATATATATATATATTCTCCAATTTTGGTTAGACGTTCATTTGACATTTTAAATGATGTTTAATTGTTTCAGAACGTTCGGAGAACATGAAAAAGTAACATCCCATGATGTTTGAAGAATGATACAATGTTCCCTTAACGTTCAGATAACCAAGAAAAAATGTTTGAGAACATTCATAAATAACATTTTCAAAACATAAGCAAAATGTTCTTAGAACACATTTTTATAATTTTTTCTTGTGAATGATTTAGCATGTTGTTAACATTAATTAGCATTTTGCTCACGTTTTAACACAGTGCTAGCATGATTTAGCACCTTGTTAACATGAATTAGCATGTCGCTAGCGTGATTTAACACTTTGTTAGCATTATTAGCGTGTCACTAGCATGATTTAACATTTTGATATCATGATTTAGCACTTTGTTCACATGAATTAGCATGCCACTAGCATTATTTAACATTTGTTAGCATGAATTAACATGTTGCTAGCATGATTTAGCATTTTGTTAACATTAATTAGCATTTTGCTCACGTTTTAACACATTGCTAGTATGATTTAGCACTTTGTTAACATGAATTAGCATGCCACTAGCATGATTTAGCACTTTGTTAACATGAATTAGTATGCCACTAGCAGAGGTGGACAGTAACTAAGTACATTTACTTGAGTACTGTACTTAAGTACACTTTTTGAGTATCTGTACTTTACTGGAGTATTATTTTTTAGGGATACTTTTACTTTAATTTCACTACATTTGAAAGACAAATATCGTACTTTTTACTCCATTACATTTCTAGCGAGGTCCTCAAAGTTGAAAGTCATTTCTGTAGCAGCTTTAAAAGTCAGTGGATGATTTTTTTCTTCTTTAAAAGTTTTTTTTGTTGTTGTTTTTTTGCAGACAGCCTATCAGTAATCACTCTTGTATAGGGTCATGTGAAGTTTCCCAACATTTTTTGAACCCTGATCAGTTTATAGCAAAATGTAAGAAGACGGTTCCTTGGCACCGTGTATGCACCCATGGCTATACTTAAAAAGTATGTTTCAGTTTTCTCAAAAGATTAAAGATTAGTTTAGTTGGCATACACTTTGATGCCTGTCTCATAAAATGTTCAAAAATGTAAATGTCTGAGAGAAAGAGAAGAGTAAAGAGTTGGGAGAATATCGTATGCGTATCAGAGTATAGGGTCCATGCATTCAGCCTTAAAGTGACAGCAGCTTTGTAAAGAGCTTTATAACTTTTATACAAGAAATTGAAACTTCCAATACTTCTATAAAAGTTACAACACTCTATACAAATGTAAAGAAATGAGTTTAAGGCAGTCGTATGCTAGCATGTCGGATGGAGCATCACTGACTGGCTTTAACCACCATGATGGCATAGAGTGCATTTATACAACAATGCAACAATAATAAAATAATGCATTGACATAAAAAAGGAAATTTACTTTTGATACTTAAGTACTTTTAAAAACAAATACTTCTGTACTTTTACTTAAGTAAAAATCTGTTTTTAGAACTTTCACTTGTAACGGAGTAATATTTGACCTGTAGTACTTTTACTTTTACTCAAGTAAAAGAGTTGTGTACTTTGTCCATCTCTGGCCACTAGCATGATTTAAAAATCTTGTTAACATGATTAACATGTCACTAGCATGATTTAACATTTTGATAGCATGATTTAGCACTTTGTTAACACGAATTAGCATGCCACTAGTACGATTTAGCACTTTGTTAACATGATCAGCATTGTCACTAGCATGATTTAACATTTTGATAGCATGATTTAGCACTTTGTTAACATGAATTAGCATTAACATTAGTTAGCTGGGAATATAGAACTACATGAACCAACATGACCTAAAATTAAGAAATATTTATGGTCTGTAATTGTTTTCAGGTTAGCTGGCAGGTGAAGAAGTCCCTGTTAGATGTTTGCTAATGATTTTGTCATTAAACGATGAAGTGCATGCTAATTATGTGTTCCCGCTGAGGTTTCCAGACGACACGCCTGTTTTAGAAACTTCTGATTCTTCTCCTGCCGTGACTCACACAAACAGTCTCTCCACAGGTAGCCAATAAGAGTGTCAGCTGATGGATCATGTGACTGGGTAAACATTCTGTAAGGAGGTCAAGCTGAGAGTTCCCATCCATCCTCACGCTCGCTCCAAAACAACAGCTTCCCATGGGAAACACATCATCGGGAACAACTGTGAATCCTGGAGTAAAGTCTTTTTACATCCCACAAGAGCTGCAGTTTTGGAGATGCTCTGACCCAGTCGTCTAGCTGTCACAATCTGGCCCTTGTCAAACTCGCTCAGATCCTTACGCTTGCCAAAATGTTCACTTGCTGCCTAATATATCCCACCCACTAACAGGAGATGAAGAGATCATGTTACTCACTTCACCGGTCTGTGAAGTGTAAAATTGGTGAAGAAGGTAAAATTGGTGAAGTGAAAAGAGAAATAAACACATTGTCAGCATGAATTAGCATGTTTTAACACACTGCCTTGATTTAGCACTTTGCTAACATGCATTATCATGTTACTAACATGTTTGAACACATTGTAAACATGAATTAGCATTTTGTTAGCATGATTTAACATGTTTTAGTATAATGATAACATGAATAAGCATTTTCCTACCGTGATTTATCATGTTGCTAACATGTTTTAACACATTGTAAACATGAATTAGCATTTTGTTATCATGATTTAACATGTTTTAGCATAATGATAACATGAATAAGCATGTTCCTACCATGATTTATCATGTTGCTAACATGTTTTAACACATTGTAAACATGAATTAGCGTTTTGTTAACATAATTTAACATGTTTTAGCATGATGATAGCATGAATAAGCATGTTCCTACCATGATTTATCATGTTGTTAACATGTTTTAACACATTGTAAACATGAATTAGCGTTTTGTTAACATGATTTAATGTTTTAGCATAAGGATAGCATGAATCAGCATGTTCCTACCGGGATTTATCATGTTGCTAACATGTTTTAGCATGATGATAACATGAATAAGCATGTTCCTCCCCTGATTTATCATGTTGGTAGCATGTTTTAACACATTGTAAACATGAATTAACGTTTTGTTAGCACGATTTAACATGTTTTAGCATAATGATAACATGAATAAGCATGTTCCTACCCTGATTTATCATGTTGGTAACGTTTTAACACATTGTAAACATGAATTAGCATTTTGTTAGCATGATTTAACATGTTTTAGCAAAATGATAACATGAATAAGCATTTTCCTCCCGTGATTTATCATGTTGCTAACATGTTTTAACACATTGTAAACATGAATTAGCGTTTTGCTAGCATGATTTAACATGTTTTAGCATAAGGATAGCATGAATCAGCATGTTCCTACCGGGATTTATCATGTTGCTAACATGTTTTAGCATGATGATAACATGAATAAGCATGTTCCTACCCTGATTTATCATGTCGGTAACATGTTTTAACACATTGTAAACATGAATTAACGTTTTGTTAGCACGATTTAACATGTTTTAGCATAATGATAACATGAATAAGCATTTTCCTACCCTGATTTATCATGTTGGTAACGTTTTAACACATTGTAAACATGAATTAGCATTTTGTTAGCATGATTTAACATGTTTTAGCATAATGATAACATGAATAAGCATTTTCCTACCGTGATTTATCATGTTGCTAACATGTTTTAACACATTGTAAACATGAATTAGCATTTTGCTAGCGTGATTTATCATGTTGCTAACATGTTTGAACACATGGTAAACATGAATTAACGTTTTGTTAACATGATTTAACATGTTTTAGCATGACGATAGCATGAATAAGCATGTTCCTACCGGGATTTATCATGTTGTTAACATGTTTTAACACATTGTAAACATAAATTAGCATGTTTGCTAGCATGATTTATAATTGTGCTTGTGTGAATTAACATGCTGCCTCCATGATTTAACATTTCGTTAACATGAATTATCTTGTGGCTAGCATTAGTTATCATGTTGATAGCATGTTTAAACACAAATTTACATGATTGCTAACATTTAATGCTAGCATGATTGAACACTGCTAACATGAATTAGCATGTTGCTAGCATGTTTTAACATGCTTTAGCAATGTTGATAGCATGTTTAATGTGTTGTCATCAAAGAATTAACATGTTGTTAGCATTATGTACAATGTTGTTAGCAAAGATTAGCTTTTAGTTAGCATTATGTAGCATGTTGTTAGCGAGGATTAGCATGTTTGCTAACATTATGTAGCATGTTGTTAACACATTGTTAATATGATTTAGCAATGTTGACAGCATGTTTTAATTTGTTGTTACCAAATAATTAGCATAACTAGCATTATGTAGCATGTTGTTAGCATGAATCAGCATTTTGTTAATATGTTTTAACACTTTGCTAACATGAATTAGCACGTTTGCTAGCACATTGTTAACATGATTCACCAATGTTGATATCATGTTTTAATGTGCTGTTAACAAATATTTAGCATGTTGCTAGCCTTATGTAGCATGTTAACATGAATTTGCATATAGCTAGCAGGTTTTAACATGTTGCTATTATTAATTGGCATGTTGTTAGCACATTGTTAACATAATTTAGCAATGTTGACAGCATGTTTTAATGTGTTGTTACCAAATAATTAGCATGTTGCTAGCATTATGTAACGTTGTTAACATTAATTAGCATTTTGCTAGCATTTTTTCAAATGTTGCTACCATGCTTTAACATGATTTAGCAATGTAGACTGCATGTTTTAAAGGTCCCGTTCTTCGTGATCCCATGGTTCAAACTTTAGTTAGTGTGTAATGTTGCTGTTAGAGTATAAATAATACCTGTACAATTATAAAGCTCAAAGTTCAATGCCAAGCGAGATATTTTATTTAACAAAAGTTCCCTTTCAAAGCCTACAGCGAACGGCCGGCTTGGACTACATCCTGGTACTTCCTTCATAAATGACGTCAGTAGAACAGTAGAACAGACTAACCTCCGCCCACAAGAATACGCGAAAAAGGGGGCGTGGTCTTGTTGCTCTCCCACGTGGAGAAGAGGAAGTGTCGCGTGGAGAAAAGGAAGTGTTGCGTTTGAGTGTGTTTGTCGTCGTGACGCTGTTATTTTCATCCCGGAGTCAAATCACCTTTGTTTGGCTTCCCCAGGGACGCTGTAGAGATCATTAAGTGCATATATCTCCCCGTTAAGAGGCGTGACCTTTCCACGTGCGCTAAGCTGCTGTCAAATCACAACACGGGAACCGCTGGCACAATCAGAACTCGTTACGTATTTCTGAAGGAGGGACTTCATAGAATAAAGGAAGTCATCAGCCGTTTTTAGGGCAGTGAAAACAGCGGTACACAGATCAGTACATTGTGTTAAAGATACTTTTTTTTTTTACACGCGAAACATGAACACATGTTATATTGCACACTGTAAACACAATCAAAGCTTCAAAAAAACACGAAGAACGGGACCTTTAATGTGTTGTCAGCAAAGAATTAACATATTGCTAGATTTATGTAGCATGTTGTTAGCATGAATCAGCATGTTGTTAACATTTTTTAACACTTTGCTAACATGAATTAGCATGTTTGCTAGCACATTGTTAACATGATTTAGCAATGTTGATAGCATGTTTTAATGTGTTGTCAGCAAAGAATCAACATATTGCTAGGATTATGTAGCATGTTGTTAGCATGAATCAGCATTTTGTTAACATTTTTTAACAGTTTGCTAACATGAATTAGCACGTTTGCTAGCACATTGTTAACATGATTTAGCAATGTTGATAGCATGTTTTAATGTGTTGTCAGCAAAGAATTAACATATTGCTAGCATTATGTAGCATGTTGTTAGCATGAATCAGCATTTTGTTAACATTTTTTAACACTTTGCTAACATGAATTAGCACGTTTGCTAGCACATTGTTAACATGATTTAGCAATGTTGATAGCATGTTTTAATGTGTTGTTAACAAAGAATTAGCATTTTGCTAATGTTATGTAGCATGCTGTTAACATGAATCAGCATTTTTCTAGCATGTTTTAACATGTTGCTATTATTAATTGGCATGTTGTTAACACATTGTTAACATGATTTAACAATGTTGATAGCATGTTTTAATGTGTTGTTAACAAAGAATTACCATGTTGCTAGCATTATATAACATGTTGTTAGCATGAATTAACATTTTGCTAGCATTTTTTAAAATTTTGTTAGCATTCTTTACCATGATTTAGCAATGTTCACAGCATGTTTTAATGTGCTGTCAGCAAAGAATTAACATGTTGCTAGCATTATGTAGCATGTTGTTAGCATGAATCAGCATGTTGTTAACATTTTTTAATGATTTTTTAATTTGATTTAACAATGTTAATAGCATGTTTTAATGTGTTGTTAACAAATAATTAACATTTTGCTAATATTGTGTAGCATGCTGTTAGCATTAATCAGCATTTTGCTGGCATGGTTTAACATGTTGCTAGCAATAATTGGCATGTTGTTATCACATTGTTAATATGATTTAGCAATGTTCACAGCATGTTTTAATGTGTTGTCAGCAAAGAATTACCATGTTGCTAGCATGTTTTAAAATTTTGTTAGCATTCTTTACCATGATTTAACAATGTTAATAGCATGTTTTAATGTGTTGTTAACAAATAATTAGCATGGTGCTATATTATGTAGCATGTTAGCATGAATCAGCATTTTGTTAATTTGTTTTAACACTTTGCTAACATGAATTAGCATGTTTGCAAGCACCTTGTTAACATGATTTAGCAAAGTTGATAGCATGTTTTAATGTGTTGTTAACAAAGAATTACCATGTTGTTAGCATTATGTAGCATGTTGTTAGCATGAATTAGCATTTTGCTAGCATTTTTTTAAATGTTGCTAGCATGCTTTAACATGATTCAGCAATGTTGACATCATGTTTTAATGTGCTGTTAACAAATATTTAGCATGTTGCTAGCCTTATGTAGCATGTTAACATTAATTAGCATATAGCTAGCATGTTTTAACATGTTTTGCTAGCATTAATTGGCATGTTTGCTAACACATTGTAAACATGATTTAACAATGCTGACAGCATGTTTTAAAGTGTTGTTAACAAATAATTAGCATTATGTAGCATTATGTATCATAAATTATCATGTTGTTAGCATGAATTGGCATGTTGCTAGCATGTTTTAACATGATTTAGCAATGTTGATAGCATGTTTAATGTGTTGTTAGCAAATAATCAACATGTCGCTAACATTATGTAGCATGTTGTTAACATTAATTAGCATGTTTACTAGCATCTAATCTAGTTGCTAGGTTTTGCCAGTTATATATCTGTAGTGAATGAAGCTTCTTGAAGTTTATTAAAGTTTTGATCCCCACAATGAAAGCAGCTGTGTGTGAATACAGCAACCCGACCCGAGTCTGAGACTGTGTTGGTACTGTGTACTCAGTAGTTTTAGGGAAAAAAGGCCACAGAGGGTTAAGTGGATTAAAGTCGACTTCCTGCTCTTTCTAATGTATAGCATGAGATTGACATCAGGGCTGAGCCGAAGGAAGACGTCTGGGTGGAGTGAAGCGGAGAACAATCAGTCGATCCTGCCCAGGAAGAGCTGCCCGTCCCAGAGACCCGTCGCAGGGAACCGGACAAGGCTGTCCACTTCTGCTAACACTCTTCCTCTCGGGACGAGGAGCATGATCCAAGACTTCACACCCTCTGAGGCTCAAGGCCAACGCCAACACACCGTTTGATCTCCATGAGCTTCTCAGGCCAGAACAACTCTCACAAGACCCTCGTATCATCCTTTGTCCTCTCATGTTCAGAGGAAAATCCTTATTTGTATCCATTCTGGGAGCATCATTAGCCAAACGATCGCACGTTTAGCCGTATTTAAACATTTGCTCCAACAAAACATTTGAGATATAAATCCAGCCACTTTAGTGAGATCACCAACAGGTCTAATCCGGCTCTTTCCGGTTCTCATGTTAATCCCGAGGCCCAATCCTGCGAGAGACGTTTACCTTACTTAAAACCAGTTTTACCACTGGGACCCATCGCAGCCCTTTCTCCAAACACACAGAAACTGGATCCATTAAACGGGGATTAGATGGAGGAATGCCCCGCGGGAGAACGTTTGACACGGACACATCTGGAGGAAAGAATGCCTTTGACTGATCTGTTTTGCTCCTGCAGGTGAAAGCAGAGGAACATCTGGACGCCCCAGAAATTTCACTTTGTTTCTCACTGGATTTATGCTTAAACCAGGGAAAAGTGTATTTGAAAATTAGTTAAAGCTGCAATATGTAACATTTTTGCAGTAAAATATCCAAACACCACTAGGCCAGTGTTATATATTTTGTTCAGAGTACTTATCACAATACAATATCACAAATGTTTCCAGCTGTTTGTAAATGGTGAGATGCTATTTTACCCGAGGAACCGGGACGTGTGTGGGCGTGGCCTGTCGATGACATCATATCCGCGTTCCCCTTGGTTTGCGGTTTTATTCTGCAGAAGCGCTTTACTCTCACTGCAGAGTGAACAAGTGTCACATAGCCAGCGAGAGAACACACAGAGTAACGTCATCACATCAACATTAATGAATGTCTAATTATGAATTTATTATTAATGATTATTTTCTTATTTTTAATTATAAATCTAATTATTCATTTTTATGGATTAATGAATTTCTTATTCTAATTTCTTATAAAACGAATTATGAATTCATTATTATTCCAATTTCATATTTTGAATCAAATTATTCAATTCTCACAAATTAATAAATGTATTATTCTAATTGTCTTATCTAATTAATAATTTCTTATGAACTATTTTCCAATTGATTTCTTATTTTGAATCTAATTATTAAATTATTCTTACAAATGAATTAATTTCTCCTTATTTCTTATTCTAATTTATTATATATCTAATTATGAATTTATTATTAATGATTAATTTCTTATTTTTAATCGAATTATTCATTTTTATGGCTTAATGAATTTCTAATGATTGATTTCTTATTTATCTAAATATAAATTTCTTATGAATCTAATTATTAATTTATTATTATTTTCTCATTTTAAATCTAATTATTCATTTTTGTTATGAATTAATGAATGTCTGATTATTTTCTCATTTATCTAATTATGAATTTCTTATTTCTTCAGTAATTTCTTATTCTAGTTTCTAATTTTAATCAAATAATTAATTTCTTACAAAATTAATAAATATCGAATTATTCTTATTATTAATCTAATTATTCATTTTTTATGGATTAATGGATTTCTAATGATTAATGTCTCATCTAATTAATTTATTTTTATTGAATTCTTACTATTATAATTTCTTATAATTATTTATTTTAATGAATTAATGTCTAATTAAATTATTCCTTATTTATCAAATTAATTTCCTATGAAATATTTTCTTATATTTTTTTTCCAATTTCTTTTATAATTATTAAATTCTTCTTACAAATTAAAGCTGCACTATGTAAGATTTTTGCAGTAAAATATCCAAACACCACTAGGCCAGTGTTATATATTTTGTTCAGAGTACTTACAATATCACAAATGTTTCCAGCTGTTTGTAAATGGTGAGATGCTATTTTACCCGAGGAACCGGGACGTGTGTGGGCGTGGCCTGTCGATGACATCATATCCGTGTTCCCCTCGGTTTGCGGTTTTATTCTGCAGAAGCGCTTTACTCTCACTGCAGAGTGAACAAGTGTCACATAGCCAGCGAGAGAACGCACAGAGTAACGTCATCACATCAACATTAATGAATGTCTAATTATGAATTTATTATTAATGATTATTTTCTTATTTTTAATTATAAATCTAATTATTCATTTTTATGGATTAATGAATTTCTAATTATTTCTTATTCTAATTTCTTATAAAACTAATTATGAATTCATTATTATTCCAATTTCATATTTTGAATCTAATTATTAAATTCTCACAAATTAATAAATGTATTGTTCTAATTTTCTTATCTAATTAATAATTTCTTATGAATTATTTTCCAATTGATTTCTTATTTTGAATCTAATTATTAAATTATTCTTACAAATGAATTAATTTCTCATTATTTCTTATTCTAATTTCTTATAAATCTAATTATGAATTTATTATTAATGATTATATTCTTATTTTTTAAAGATAAATCTATTAATTTTAATCCAAACACCACTAGGCCAGTGTTATATATTTTGTTCAGTTGAGTTCTTACAATATCCCAAATGTTAGGGAAACAAATACTTTTTTAGCATAAATCTCACTGTTTTTTTATGTTCAAATAATAAAAAATTATGGAAGCTTGTTTCCGCCACAGAATAAAAAATTAAAAAGCTAAGTGTAACTTTTTATCTCACAAATCTGAAAAAAAAAAAAAAATTCCCCTCGGAATTGCATGATTTAAAGGGGAAAAATGACTTTTTAATATATAAATTCGCAATTGTAAGACAAAAAGTCAGAGTTGTTAAATAAAAAGTCATAATTATCTTTTAAATTGTTATTATTCCGTGGTGGAAATAAGCTTCCTTACAAAATAGACACAACTCACGCAATATTTTATTGTGTTAAAGGGGTGATGAATTGAGAAATCAACTTTCCTTTGAGCCTTTGATATATAAAAGTTCATGGTGATATAAGAATATCCTGTAAGTTTCAGAGCTGAAAACTTCCTTGTTGGTCAAAGAAAAGCTTTTATTGACACGAGGCCCAGAAAACGAGAGATCTCAGAATATGTCGACCACTGATGTCATAGAATGCAGAAGCACCACCTCAAGCCCCGCCCACCGGCTCGTGGAACGGGTTAAGCAATAAACATGCGGTTCCAGCTCACGTGTGTAAGACATTGCGCGTTTGTTCACTTCATTTCACCGCAGAATCGACTGTAAACAACACACAGGTCGAGACTGGACTTGCAGACGTATTGAGATTAAAACACAATGCTGTGCTTCTGGATCCGACAGGAACGATGCAACACACTAATGTGAGTAAAACATGTTTTTATATGTGTTAGTATTGCATTGTTACAGATCGTTTGATATCTATTGATTACACACCTTAGCACGCGGTCACAGGCTGGAGAAGCTGTTATTGGTTCATTCGGGATCAGACTCGGACTTAACGGCAGTGCTCGCAAAGCCCAACATCCCGGGGCTATGTGTTTTTCAGACGGACTATCACCTGCCTGCCAACGGGCTATCTTAAATAGTGAAATAACATTCCTTTCTTGCGCGCGTGTGTGTGTGTGTGTGTGTGTGTACGGGTCGCGGTTATTCACCAATCGGGCGAGCCAAGTAATAAAAAAATAATATTCCAATCAATGGCGGGTGGATGAGAGATCAATCATTGTGTTTGTTTGATAAATATATTTTGCGAGTCCTGTGAGCGATTCCCCAGACGATTCCCACATGTACTGAGAGGAGCTGAAGCTCATTAAATATGTAAATCTTATCCAATCCTAGCCGTGGGCGTTTACTTCAAGTATTCAGTGCGGCATGTTTTTCAGAGAGCCTCAAAACTAGGTCAGAAAATAGCCTATTACTGATTCATTATGATGTTTCTGAATGTAAAAACCACGCCAACGTCATAAGTTGACCTCAGACAACAGTATACAAAAATCTAAAAAGCCAGTTCATGACCCCTTTAAAGATGTTTAGATGTGTAAAATATAAAATCATTAACAAATGTTTGTAGTATCATTGGAGTAACATTTGCCGTCTTTAATGGTGAATGTACATTAGCGCATTCAGTTCGTGGGAATGACGTGAATTGAGCGTCTTACGTGATAGGCACTTACGCGCGAGTGGTGCTTTTTGTGTATTCACGCGTTTGGAGAGAATTCGCGACTGGCACCCGGGTTGAATTTTTTTAAACTTTGGCGTCAATTCATGCTGCGTTAACCAATCAGGAGCCAGGGAACGTTACGGGAAGGTTAGTGGAACACTCTGGGAATGTTACGGGAAGGTTAGTGGAACATTCTGGGAATGTTACGGGAAGGTTTGGCGAACGTTCTGGGAATGTTACGGGAAAGTTAGTGGAACGTTCTGGGAATGTTACGGGAAGGTTAGTGGAACACTCTGGGAATGTTACGTGAAGGTTAGTGGAACGTTCTGGGAATGTTACAGGAAGGTTAGTGGAACGCTCTCGGAATGTTACGGTAAGGTTAGGGGAACACTCTGGAAATGTTACAGGAAGGTTAGTGGAACGTTCTGGGAATGTTACGGGAAGGTTAGTATGACGTTCTGGGAATGTTACGGGAAGGTTAGTGGAACGATCTGGGCTGTTATGGGAAGGTTTGGAGAACGTTCTGGGAATGTTATGGGAAGATTAGTGGAACGTTCTGGAAATGTTACGGGAATGTTAGTGGAACGCTCTGGAAATGTTACGGGAAGGTTAGTGGAACGATCTGGGCTGTTATGGGAAGGTTTGGAGAACGTTCTGGGAATGTTATGGGAAGATTAGTGGAACGTTCTGGGAATGTTACGGGAAGGTTAGTGGAACGATCTGGGAATGTTACGGGAAGGTTTGGAGAACGATCTGGGAATGTTACGGGAAGTTTTGGAGAACGTTCTGGGAATGTTACGGGAAGGTTAGTGGAACATTTTG
>CM042241.1:69755786-69770786 GCA_023566225.1 Romanogobio albipinnatus | reverse complement strand
GTCTGTGCGTGCGTGTGTGTGTGTGTGTGTGTGGCTGTGTGTGTGTGTGTGTGCGTGCGTATGTGTGGCTGTGTGTGTGTGTGTGTGTGCCTGTGTGTGTGGGTCTGTGTGTGTGCGTGTGTGTCTGTGTGTTCGTGTGTGTCTGTGCGTGTGTCTGTGCGTGCGTGTGTGTGCGTGTGTGTGCGTGCGTGTGTGTGCGTGCGTGTGTGTGGCTGTGTATGTGTGCGTGTGTGTGTGCGTGCGTGTGTGTGGCTGTGTGTGTGTGCGTGTGTGCATGCGTGCGTGCGTGTGTGTGTGTGTGAGTGTGCGAGCACACACACACACACACACACACACACACACACACACACACACACTCACACAGGAGTTTCCAATCATCTCTTTTTAGCTTATGTCCTTAGTTTAATCTTTATCAAACTTCACTGGTTTAAAGTGCCCATTATGTTGTTTCAGAGTCTAGCAACCACCCTAGCAACCACCCTAGCAACCACCCGAGAACCCTAGCAACCACCCTAGCAACCACCTGAGTACCCTAGTAACCACATAGCAAGACCCTAGCAACCATGCCAAGTACCTTAGAAAATGCATAGCAACACCCTAGCAACCATCCCAAGTGCCCTAGCAACCACATCGTAACCACCTGCATACCCTAGGAACCACCGAGTACCCTAGCAACCACATAGCAACCACCCTAGCAACCATCTGAGTACCCTAGTAACCGCATAGTAAGACCTTAGCAACCACCCCGATTCCCCTAGCAACCACATAGCAAGACCCTTGTAACCACACAGAGTACCCTAGCAACTGCATAGCAACCACCCTAGCAACCACCCCAAATGCCTTAGCAACTGCATAGCAACACCCTAGCAACCACCCCAAGTGCCCTAGCAACCACATAGCAACCACCTGCGTACCCTAGGAACCACCCGAGTACCCTATCAACCAAATAGCAACCACCCTAGCAGCCACCTGAGTCCCCTAGCAACCCCGTAGCAAGACCTTAGCAACCACCCCGATTCCCCTAGCAACCACATAGCAAGACCCTAGTAGCCACACAGAGTACCCTAGCAAACGCATAGCAACCACCCTAGCAACCACCCCAAGTACCTTAGAAACAGCATAGCAACCACCCTAGCAACCACCTGAGTACCCTAGCAAACACATAGCAAGACCTTAGTAACCACCCCGATTCCCCTAGCAACCAAATAGCAGGTCTAAACTACTAACTAAAACTTCAAACTATTTCAAACTTTCTGGCTATGCTTTTTCAAGCCAACTTAAAAGAGATGTGGACTCACGAACGCCATGTCTGCTCACACACACACACACACACACACACACACACACACACACACACACACACACACACACACACACACACACACACACACACACACACACACACACACACACACACACACACACACACACATATTATAATTTATAATGATATCTTCAGTATTACTCAGAAGTCTAGTTTCAAATATAATTCCTTCGAAGTTTTGGTGCTTTATGTAACGCTATGTAGTGTACATGACAAAACCCGTTCAACATTGGTGTTAGCTACTGTATACAGGCCACCAGGGCATAATACAGACTTTATCAAAGAATTTGCTGACTTTCTATCAGAATTAGTACTGGCCGTAGATAAAGTACTAATTGTTGGTGATTTTAATATCCATGTAGACAACGAAAAAGACGTATTAGGATTAGCATTTAAAGATACACTAAACTCTATTGGAGTTAGGCAACACGTGTCAGGACCCACTCATCGCCATAATCATACTTTAGACCTAATATTGTCACATGGAATTAATGTTGATACCGTTGAAATTCTGCAGCAGAGCGATGACATCTCAGATCATTACTTAGTATCTTGTATACTTAATTTAGCTAAAGTTGCAAAGCCGCCCCCTCGTTTCAAAAATGGCAGGACAATCACTGCCGCTACTAAAGATTGCTTTTTAAATACTCTTCCTCATCAGTATCATCTCCTCAGCAACCCAGATAGCATAGAAGAACTCGATGTTGCAACAGAAACTATTGACTCTCTCTTTTCCAGTACTTTAGACACAGTTGCTCCTCTGCGCTTAAAGAAGATTAAAGAAAATAGTCCAACGCCGTGGTACAACGAGCACACCCGGGCCCTTAAAACAGCAGCCAGAAAAATGGAGCGCAGCTGGAAGAAAACAAAACTTGAGGTCTTTCGAAATTCGTGGAAAGAGCACATGATCGCATACAGAAAGGCCGTAAAAACTGCTAGATCCGCTTATTTCTCAACTCTCTTGGAAGAAAACAAACACAACCCAAGGTATTTATTCGATACAGTGGCTAAATTAACCAAAAATAAAGCTTCAACTTCTGATGTTTGTAAACAGCACAGCAGTAATGACTTTATGAACTTCTTCACATGTAAAATTGATAATATTAGGAAGAAAATTTTAACCATGCAGCCGTCTACTACAGTATCACATCAGACAGAGCATTGTAGTGTCACTGAGGAAAAATTACAATCATTCACTGCTATAGGAGAAGAAGAATTGGCTAAACTCGTTAAATCATCAAAATCAACAACATGTATGCTTGACCCTGTACCGACTAGGCTATTAAAAGAGATGCTACCAGAGGTCATAGATCCTCTTCTTAATATCATTAATTCATCTTTGTCATTAGGATATGTACCGAAAACTTTTAAGTTGGCTATTATTAAACCACTTATTAAAAAACCGCAACTTGATCCTACAGAATTAGTCAATTATAGACCAATCTCAAATCTACCCTTTCTGTCAAAAATACTTGAAAAGGCAGTGTCATCACAATTATGTTCCTTTTTAGAAAGAAATGGTATCTGTGAGGATTTCCAGTCAGGATTTAGACCGTATCATAGTACTGAGACTGCTCTCATCAGAGTTACAAATGATTTACTCTTATCATCCGATCGTGGCTGTATCTCTCTATTAGTGTTACTCGATCTTAGCGCTGCATTTGATACCATCGACCACAACATTCTTTTGAATAGACTCGAAAATTATGTAGGTATTAGTGGAATTGCTTTATCATGGTTTAAATCATACCTATGCGACCGTTATCAGTTTGTAGCAGTAAATGAAGAGATGTCACACCGATCGCAAGTTCAGTATGGAGTACCACAAGGCTCAGTGCTAGGACCGCTACTCTTCACCCTGTACATGCTACCACTGGGAGATATTATTAGGAAGCATGGCATTAGTTTTCATTGTTATGCTGACGATACTCAGCTCTATATTTCTTCACGCCCTGAAGAAATTTACCAATTCACAAGATTAACGGAATGCATAGCCGCCATAAAACATTGGATGACTGGTAATTTCCTGCAACTCAATTCAGAAAAAACTGAATTTTTAATTATTGGACAAAAAAGCTCCACAAGTAGTAACCTAGAATACTGTCTAACACTTGATGGCTGCTCTGTCAAGTCTTCGTCGTCAGTGAGGAACCTGGGTGTGCTCTTTGATACCAATCTTTCGTTTGAAAGCCACATTTCTAGCATCTGTAAAACTGCTTTCTACCATCTTAAAAATATATCTAAATTACGGCACATGCTCTCAATGCAAAATGCTGAACAGTTAGTTCATGCGTTCATGACCTCAAGGCTAGATTATTGTAATGCTCTATTGGGTGGTTGCCCTGCTCGCTTAATAAATAAACTCCAGCTGGTCCAAAACGCAGCAGCTCGAGTTCTTACTAGAACCAGGAAGTATGACCATATTAGCCCAGTTCTGTCAACATTGCACTGGCTACCTATTAAACATCGCATACATTTTAAAATCTTGCTTATTACTTACAAAGCACTAAATGGTTTAGCTCCCCAATACTTGAGCGAGCTCTTAACATATTATACTCCATCACGTCTACTGCGATCTCTAAATTCTGGCCAGTTGTTAATACCGAGAATATCCAAATCAACTGCAGGCGGTCGATCCTTTTCCTATTTAGCTCCTAAACTCTGGAACAGTCTTCCTAGCACTGTTCGGGAAGCAGACACACTCTGTCAGTTTAAATCTAGACTAAAAACACATCTCTTTACTGTGGCATACACATAAAACACTTTTTCAATTAATTGATTGTTAGGCTGCATTAACTAGGTCAGCCGGAACCGGGAACACTTCCCATAACACCTGATGTACTCGTTACATCATCAGAAGAATGGCATCTACGCTAATGATATTCTCTCTGTTTTATCCCGAGGTTTACTGCAGTCAGCCAGCTCTGGGCCGTATCCTAATCAGATGGTGGACCAGAGAAGACCAACACAGGACCCCGAAGTGTCTGCAGAGACCGTGTCAATTATCCTCCCCCTGCAACTGCCTCATCGACACGGCATCTAAATAAACCCGTCACCAGTGTGATGACTCCGATTGTTCGAATATTATAATTAAATAATACTTATATCGATATGTCATCCGCAATAAACCCGTCTCCAGCGTGTTGCCTCCGATCATTCGAATATTGCACTTTAATAATTATTTAATCAACATCATCCTCAATAAACCCGTCTCCAGCGTGTTGCCTCCGGTCCTTTGAATATTCCGATCTATTATGACCTCTGACCTGTAAAGCAGCCAGAATAATAATAATAATACGTTGTTTGTAAATTGGCCAGAGGAGAACTGGCACCCCGACTGAGCCTGGTTTCTCCCAAGGTTTATTTTTCTCCATTAGGTCACCTAATGGGGTTTTGGTTTCCTTGCCACTGTTGCCTCTGGCTTGGCGTGCTCAGTTGGGGACACTATATTTTTCAACTAAACATCAAAATAAATCTAATTAATAAACTAATTTAACCATGTAAACTAAATTACTGATCTAATTATTGATCTAAAGCCCACACTGTCACCGTATGGAAATTGAAATGAACTGATGACATCAAATGGCTATACAGCTGAATAAAATTATGCTGCATTATTTTGCTGTTTAACACTGTAAAGCTGCTTTGAAACAATCTACATTGTTAAAAGCGCTATATAAATAAAGTTGACTTGACTTGACTTGACTTGACACACACACACACACACACACACACACACACACACACACACACACACACACACACACACACACACACACACACACACACACACACACACACACACACACACACACACACACACACACACACACACACACACACACACACACACACACACACACACACACACACACACACACACACTCTTGTACATCTATCTTTGTGAGGACATTCATTGGCACAATGCAATCTCTAGCTCCTTACCCTAACCCTAACCCTAACCCAAACCCTTACCCTAAACCTACCCTTAACCTATAACCTTATCCCTAAAACCAAGTCTTGACCCTCAAACAGGCCTATAAAAGGGCCTCAGAAAGCGAGGACCGACCAAAATGTCCTCACTTTACTCTCTTTGTCCTCACTCCAATGGTCTAAAACTCAAACCGGTCCTCACAAAGATAGTTGTACAAGTACACACACACACACACACACACACACACACACACACACACACACACACACACACACACACACACACACACACACACACACACACACACACACACACACACACACACACACACACACACACACACACACACACACACACACACACACACACACACACACACACACACTTTCTTCCTCTGGAGAAACAATTGAGCTCTTATTTAATTTGTTAATATTAGGCCTACTTATCATATTTCCTTATTCTATAATATTACTCACGTATTATTCACATCTGCTCTTGCAAGTAAAGCATTAAATTGAATCATTATGATGATTTAGCCAAATAATTCCACACTTACTCTTGGAGTTTTACTTGCACTTACACAAGTGTCTTTATAATTAATGAGCACTCAACATCATAATGTATTCCTCATTGCCCTCTATGATAATAACGACTCTCATGTGTTTTGTCCGCCCATATGAGCCCACGATACCAGCCAATCCTGCGCTTAAACAGGCGTTGTGACATCATCTCACATTCCCGCGGCGTGATGTCACATGGATGTGTGCAGTGGAGGGAGCAGAGAGCATTATGGGGGAATTCCCAGTCAAGTTAGACCACGTGTGTGTGTGTGTGTCAGCTTTGAGAGAAACACCTGTTAGTGGGTGGGATATATTAGGCAGCAAGTGAACATTCCTCAGAGTTGATGTGTTAGAAGCAGGAAAAATGGGCAAGCGTAAGGATCTGAGCGAGTTTGACGAGGGCCAGATTGTGACGGCTAGACGACTGGGTCAGAGCATCTCCAAAACTGCAGCTCTTGTGGGGTGTTCCCGGTCTGCAGTGGTCAGTCTCTATCAAAAGTGCTCCAAGGAAGGACCAGTGGAGAACCGGCCATAGGGTCATGGGCGGCCGAGGCTCATTGATGCACGTGGGGAGCGAAGGCTGGCCTGTGTGGTCCGATCAAACAGACGAGCTCAAGAACACAATATTAGGTCATAATGTTATGCCTGATCGGTGTATATTCACATAGAAAACAGCTGAAGGGACGTCTTTCAGGAACATCTTAATTATTGTAAACTTTTGACCTGTAGTGCACACACACACACACACACACACACACACACACTCAGCACCTGCAGAAATCCTTCATACTTGACCTCCATCTCTCTCTCAAACCGCTAACCCATATGTGAACGCTTGGAGGTTTTCTTTACCCTCAGCCCGTGTGGGTGAAGTTGGACTTCCTGCTGCTTCTCTTTCTTCTGTTCTCCGGTTCACTGAGGACAGATAGACGTCTCTGTGACCTCGTCACGTTACCGAGCTCTCGCTGACGCCGCACATTCGACCAAAATCTGGGAAACAAAACCATTTTACTTCTGTTTCTGCAGTATTTCCCATGCATAGTGTGCATGTTCTGAGAATGTTCAGTGTGCACTATATTTTACAATATGTGCAGTATAGTTCTGACTCGTTCTGATTGCTTGAGCGTTTGAAGCTGTTGTAATGTGCTGTTCTTGTGTCATGTTGTCATTGGCTCATTGTTTAATCATTGTTCACAGATGTCCCTTGTCTAGTCATTAGTCCTTGTGTATTTAGGCCCTCATGTTTGCCATGTGTCCTTGTCTAGTGTTGAATGATGTTGTAACCTGTTGTTGGTGAGTGTTCATGTGTCAAGTCTGTTCACGTGTCAAGTCTTTTCATGTGTAGTCAAGTCTGTTCACGTGTCGTCAAGTCTGTTCACGTGTCAAGTCTGTTCACGTGTCAAGTCTGTTCACGTGTCAAGTCTGTTCAAGTGTCGTCAAGTCTGTTCAAGTGTCGTCAAGTCTGTTCACGTGTAGTCAAGTCTGTTCACATGTCGTCAAGTCTGTTCACGTGTCAAGTCTGTTCACGTGTCAAGTCTGTTCACGTGTCAAGTCTGTTCACATGTCAAGTCTGTTCAAGTGTCAAGTCTGTTCAAGTGTCAAGTCTGTTCAAGTGTCGTCAAGTCTGTTCAAGTGTCGTCAAGTCTGTTCACGTGTAGTCAAGTCTGTTCACATGTCGTCAAGTCTGTTCACGTGTCAAGTCTGTTCACGTGTCAAGTCTGTTCACGTGTCAAGTCTGTTCAAGTGTCGTCAAGTCTGTTCAAGTGTCGTCAAGTCTGTTCACGTGTAGTCAAGTCTGTTCACATGTCGTCAAGTCTGTTCACGTGTCAAGTCTGTTCACGTGTCAAGTCTGTTCACGTGTCAAGTCTGTTCACGTGTCAAGTCTGTTCACGTGTCAAGTCTGTTCAAGTGTCAAGTCTGTTCAAGTGTCGTCAAGTCTGTTCATGTGTAGTCAAGTCTGTTCACATGTCAAGTCTGTTCACGTGTCAAGTCTGTTCACGTGTCAAGTCTGTTCACGTGTCAAGTCTGTTCAAGTGTCGTCAAGTCTGTTCACGTGTAGTCAAGTCTGTTCACATGTCAAGTCTGTTCAAGTGTCGTCAAGTCTGTTCACATGTCGTCAAGTCTGTTCATGTGTAGTCAAGTCTGTTCACATGTCAAGTCTGTTCAAGTGTCGTCAAGTCTGTTCAAGTGTCGTCAAGTCTGTTCACGTGTAGTCAAGTCTGTTCACGTGTCGTCAAGTCTGTTCACGTGTCGTCAAGTCTGTTCAAGTGTAGTCAAGTCCGTTCACGTGTCGTCAAGTCCGTTCACGTGTCGTCAAGTCTGTTCAAGTGTAGTCAAGTCCGTTCACGTGTCGTCAAGTCCGTTCACGTGTCGTCAAGTCCGTTCACGTGTCGTCAAGTCCGTTCACGTGTCGTCAAGTCCGTTCACGTGTCGTCAAGTCCGTTCACGTGTAGTCAAGTCCGTTCACGTGTCGTCAAGTCTGTTCAAGTGTCGTCAAGTCCGTTCACGTGTCGTCAAGTGTCGTCAAGTCCGTTCAAGTGTAGTCAAGTCCGTTCACGTGTCGTCAAGTCCGTTCACGTGTAGTCAAGTCCGTTCACGTGTCGTCAAGGCTGTTCGAGTATCGTCAAGTCTGTTCACGTGTCAAGTCTGTTCAAGTGTCGTCAAGTCTGTTCACATGTCGTCAAGTCTGTTCAAGTGTCGTCAAGTCTGTTCAAGTGTCGTCAAGTCTGTTCACGTGTAGTCAAGTCTGTTCAAGTGTAGTCAAGTCCGTTCACGTGTCGTCAAGTCCGTTCAAGTGTCGTCAAGTCCGTTCACGTGTCGTCAAGTCCGTTCACGTGTAGTCAAGTCCGTTCACGTGTAGTCAAGACTGTTCAAGTGTAGTCAAGTCCGTTCAAGAGTCGTCAAGTCTGTTCAAGTGTAGTCAAGTCCGTTCAAGTGTAGTCAAGTCCGTTCAAGTGTAGTCAAGACTGTTCAAGTGTAGTCAAGTCCGTTCAAGAGTCGTCAAGTCTGTTCAAGTGTAGTCAAGTCCGTTCAAGTGTAGTCAAGTCCGTTCACGTGTAGTCAAGTCCGTTCACGTGTAGTCAAGTCCGTTCACGTGTAGTCAAGTCCGTTCACGTGTAGTCAAGACTGTTCAAGTGTAGTCAAGTCCGTTCAAGTGTAGTCAAGTCCGTTCACGTGTAGTCAAGTCCGTTCAAGTGTAGTCAAGTCCGTTCACGTGTAGTCAAGTCCGTTCACGTGTAGTCAAGACTGTTCAAGTGTAGTCAAGTCCGTTCAAGAGTCGTCAAGTCTGTTCAAGTGTAGTCAAGTCCGTTCAAGTGTAGTCAAGTCCGTTCACGTGTAGTCAAGTCCGTTCACGTGTAGTCAAGTCCGTTCACGTGTAGTCAAGACTGTTCAAGTGTAGTCAAGTCCGTTCAAGTGTAGTTAAGTCTGTTCACGTGTCGTCAAGTCCGTTCACGTGTCGTCAAGTCCGTTCACGTGTCGTCAAGTCCGTTCACGTGTCGTCAAGTCCGTTCACGTGTCGTCAAGTCCGTTCACGTGTCGTCAAGTCCGTTCAAGTGTAGTCAAGTCCGTTCAAGTGTCGTCAAGTCCGTTCACGTGTCGTCAAGTCCGTTCACGTGTCGTCAAGTCCGTTCAAGTGTAGTCAAGTCCGTTCACGTGTAGTCAAGTCCGTTCAAGTGGCGTCAAGTCCGTTCACGTGTCGTCAAGTCCGTTCAAGTGTCGTCAAGTCCGTTCAAGTGTCGTCAAGTCCGTTGACGTGTCGTCAAGTCCGTTCACGTGTCGTCAAGTCCGTTCATGTGTCGTCAAGTCTGTTCAAGTGTAGTCAAGTCTAAACTGTATTTGGATTCTGCACACTTGCCTCCAGTGGACCTCATTGTTACACCTAAGGTAGTTAGCTGGTCTATCTGGTTTCCAAACCATAAAAACCAACCAGTCTGACCAGGCTGTTAACAAGCTAACCATCTCAAGCTGTTTTAGCGGAGATATAAAAATTCTTTAGACATACAGTAACCTGAATAAAAAAAAGTCAGAGTTGTGCGATCTGTGGTGGGAACAAGCTTCCATAAGTATCCCATTCAGTTTATTTGATACTCTTCACCTCAGGCCTGTGTATTGTACAAAGACAGTGTTAAAGAAAATCACTTTCAGTATTTTTTCTTAATGCCACTTGGCATTTTCTTCAGTGTTCCCTCTTAAGAAGAGGTGTGTACATTTCTTGGACTGCTCCGCTGAAGTATGTGATGTTATAAGTTCATGACATGGCAGCTGGCCTCAGGTTAATGCTGTTAATGGGTGGAAAATATTAGCCATTTGTAAACTACATGAGCCAGTCATTTCAAAGTCTCCAGCGACGCATTCATGGTAAACTTTTTAACGGAATGCATAATCCTACGCAGTCGTCCGGTTCATTTATGCACACAGATCCTCGCTGGCAGGCGGATCAAACACGCCTGTTATTTAAAGCTCCAGACATCATTCTCCTGGACGCAGGTTCAAGGGCTCGAGCGTTTATAATGGTGTTAACAAATAAACCCATGGCCGAAACCTAAACCAGCCTCGTCCTAGATGGCACAAAGCACTGTGGGTAAAGCCACCAGCTTGGCCGGTCCTAAATGTGCCTCTGTGTTTATAATTTTCCTTTAGAGTAACACAGCCCGTTCCCTTTCACTGATGGCAAACAGCCTCCAAATAACACGGCAGTGGACTTTCCAGCAGCGGACGGATGGACGGCGTGTAAAATGAAAAAAATAATAAAAGAACAAACGGCTTTTGTCTCGATTGAAGACAAAAGAAAGGGAAATGGATACCAAATGTGAGATGAAAGCTCATCGAGATTCTCCTTTGAGAATATTTTTTTGTCTTGTTTTCCAGTATAAATATCTATTCCTCCTTAAATCAAGAAACTTCTACTTGAGAAGCAAGATATTAATGTACACAAATGAAGCGAGTTCATGTTCAAAACATGAACACATAGGACGATAACCCAAGATGTACCGTGTGAAACGTCAGTTTATGATTACCCAGGATTAAATTATGAACAGTGAAACGTGAAGAAAGATATCCCAGGATTCAGTTTACCGGGGTTTAGACTGACCCAGGGTTAACTGTGTCCAGTGTGAAAAGCCCTATTGTTGAGATATAAAAGAGACACATGAGATCACTGGAGTCTTTGGGTCTTTTTCTCAGGAGAAACAGGAGACACAATTTGTTCTCGATTTAATCTCATTTGCTGTCCAGGAGAACCAGTTGAGATATTAAAAAGCTTAAATGAAATGCTGTTATTGCTGCTGTTATTGCTGCTGCTGCTGCTGCTGTTATTGCTGCTGCTGCTGTTATTGCTGCTGCTGCTGTTATTGCTGCTGCTGCTGTTATTGCTGCTGCTATTGCTGTTGCTGCTGCTGCTGTTATTGCTGCTGTTATTGCTGCTGCTATTGCTGTTATTGCTGTTATTGCTGCTGCTATTGCTGTTGCTGCTGCTGCTGTTATTGTTGCTGTTATTGTTATTGCTGCTGCTGCTGTTATTGTTGCTGTTATTGTTATTGCTGCTGCTGCTGTTATTGCTGCTGCTGCTGTTATTGCTGCTGCTATTGCTGTTGCTGCTGCTGCTGTTGCTGCTGCTGTTATTGCTGCTGCTGCTGTTATTGCTGCTGTTATTGCTGCTGCTATTGCTGTTATTGCTGCTCCTGCTGTTATTGTTGCTGTTATTGCTGCCCCTGCTGTTATTGTTGCTGTTATTGTTATTGCTGCTGCTGCTGTTATTGCTGCTGCTGCTGTTATTGCTGCTGCTATTGCTGTTGCTGCTGCTGCTGTTATTGCTGCTGTTATTGCTGCTGCTGCTGTTATTGCTGCTGTTATTGCTGCTGCTATTGCTGTTATTGCTGCTCCTGCTGTTATTGTTGCTGTTATTGCTGCTCCTGCTGTTATTGTTGCTGTTATTGTTATTGCTGCTGCTACTGTTATTGCTGCTGCTGCTGTTATTGCTGCTGCTGCTGTTATTGCTGCTGTTATTGTTGCTGCTGCTGTTATTGCTGCTGTTATTGTTGCTGCTGCTGTTATTGCTGCTGCTGCTGCTGTTATTGCTGCTGTTATTGCTGCTGCTGCTGCTGTTATTGCTGCTGCTGCTGCTATTGCTGCTTCTGTTATTGCTGCTGCTGCTGTTATTGCTGCTGTTATTGCTGCTGCTATTGCTATTGCTGTTGCTGCTGTTATTGCTGCTGTTATTGTTGCTGTTATTGCTGCTGCTGCTGTTATTGCTGCTGCTGCTGCTGCTGTTATTGCTGCTGCTGTTATTGCTGCTGTTATTGTTGCTGCTGCTGTTATTGCTGCTGTTATTGTTGCTGCTGCTGTTATTGCTGCTGCTGCTGTTATTGCTGCTGCTGCTGTTATTGCTGCTGTTATTGCTGCTGCTGCTGTTATTGCTGCTGTTATTGCTGCTGCTGTTATTGTTGCTGTTATTGTTGCTGCTGCTGTTATTGCTGCTGCTGCTGTTATTGCTGCTGTTATTGCTGCTGCTATTGCTATTGCTATTGCTGTTATTGCTGCTGCTGCTGTTATTGCTGCTGTTATTGTTGCTGCTGCTGTTATTGCTGCTGCTGCTGCTGTTATTGCTGCTATTGCTGTTGCTGATGCTGCTGTTATTGCTGCTGCTGCTGTTATTGTTGCTGTTATTGCTGCTCCTGCTGTTATTGTTGCTGTTATTGTTATTGCTGCTGCTGCTGTTATTGCTGCTGTTATTGTTGCTGCTGCTGTTATTGCTGCTGTTATTGTTGCTGCTGCTGTTATTGCTGCTGCTGCTGCTGTTATTGCTGCTGTTATTGTTGCTGCTGCTGTTATTGCTGCTGCTGCTGCTATTGCTGCTTCTGTTATTGCTGCTGTTATTGCTGCTGCTATTGCTATTGGTGTTGCTGCTGTTATTGCTGCTGTTATTGTTGCTGCTGCTGTTATTGCTGCTGCTGTTATTGCTGCTGCTGCTGTTATTGCTGCTGTTATTGTTGCTACTGCTGTTATTGCTGCTGCTGCTGCTGCTGCTGCTGTTATTGCTGCTGTTATTGCTGCTGCTGCTGTTATTGCTGCTGTTATTGTTGCTGCTGCTGTTATTGCTGCTGTTATTGCTGCTGTTATTGTTGCTGCTGCTGTTATTGCTGCTGCTGCTGTTATTGCTGCTGCTGCTGTTATTGCTGCTGTTATTGCTGCTGCTGCTGTTATTGCTGCTGCTGTTATTGTTGCTGCTGCTGTTATTGTTGCTGCTGCTGTTATTGCTGCTGCTGCTGCTGTTATTGCTGCTGTTATTGCTGCTGCTATTGCTATTGCTGTTATTGCTGCTGCTGCTGTTATTGCTGCTGTTATTGTTGCTGCTGCTGTTATTGCTGCTGCTGCTGCTGCTGTTATTGCTGCTATTGCTGTTGCTGATGCTGCTGTTATTGCTGCTGCTGCTGTTATTGCTGCTGCTGTTATTGTTGCTGCTAATGCTGCTGTTATTGCTGCTGTTGTTATTGCTGCTGCTGTTGTTATTGCTGCTGCTGTTGTTATTGCTGCTTCTGCTGTTATTGCTGCTGCTGTTATTGCTGCTGCTGCTGTTATTACTGCTGTTGTTATTGCTGCTGCTGTTGTTGTTATTGCTGCTGCTGTTATTGCTGCTGTTGTTATTGCTGCTGCTGCTGTTATTGCTGCTGTTATTGTTTTTGCTGCTGCTGCTGTTATTGCTGTTGCTGTCATTGCTGTTATTGCTGCTGCTGTTGTTATTGCTGTTATTGCTGCTGCTGCTGCTGATGATGCTGTTGTTATTGCTGCTGCTGCTGTTATTGCTGTTATTACTGCTGCTGTCATTGCTGCTGCTGCTATTGCTGCTTTTGCTGCTGTTATTGCTATTATGGCTGCTGCTGCTGTTATTGCTGCTGCTGCTGTTATTGCTGTTATTGCTGCTGCTGTTGTTATTGCTGCTGCTGCTGCTGCTGCTGTTATTGCTGCTGTTACTGCTGTTATTGCAGTTATTGCTGCTGCTGCTGTTATTGCTGCTGCTGTTGTTATTGTTGCTGTTATTGCTGTTGTTACTGCTGTTATTGCTTCTGCTGCTGTTATTGCTGCTGCTGTTATTGCTGCTGTTGTTATTGCTGCTGCTGTTACTGCTGTTGTTACTGCTGTTATTGCTGCTGCTGCTGTTGTTATTTCTGCTATTGCTGCTGCTGCTGTTATTGCTGCTGCTGTTATTGCTGCTGCTGTTGTTATTTCTGTTACTGCTGCTGTTATTTCTGCTGCTGCTGTTATTGCTGCTGCTGCTTCTGCTGCTGTTATTGCTGTTATTGCTGCTGCTGTTATTGCTGCTCCTGCTGTTATTGCTGCTGTTATTGCTGCTGCTGCTGTGCTGTTATTGCTGCTGCTGCTGTTATTGCTGTTATTGCTGCTGCTTTTGCTGTTATTGCTGCTGTTATTGCTGTTGTTACTGCTGTTATTGCTGCTGCTTATGATGGTTATTTCTACAGCCAATACATACACGACACACTGCTGTGAGCAAGTAAGATGTGCTGCTGCTGTACAATATAGCATACAGAAATTAATTGTAGCAGATCTATACAGGTGGAGCTGGGGAAGGTGGAGAGCTTCTGACGACACTGTAACAAGTATTTGAAAGTTGAGCAGTGAGCTAACTGCCTACTGATACAGCAGGAACCAATCAGCTGTGCTCTATAGAGAACGTGATTGCAACATGATTATGTGATTGCAATCAGGTTGAGTTAAGGACCGATCAGTCTGCGCCCTCTAGAGTTTCATGACGGAACTTTTTATTTGTCGTGCATAATGAATGCCTTGTGTTGTAGTGACAGTAGTCTGGCTCACAGTGTGACTGGTGGTGGAGAAACTCTGTTTATGAGTGTTTAGAGGACAATGTAAAGCTCATGCTATCTGTGAACACACACACACACACACACACACACACACACACACACAATGCACATGTCATTTCGATTGGCACTGGACGCTTCCCTTCCCATGTACTTCTGACCCTCTTCCTTCAGCAAGGTGAGATTATGAGATCTCCATGCGTGCAATGAGATTAAATGGAGAGAAAAACACAGACTTTTGCTCTCATATGCTCCTATTTTGAAAAAAATATCTAAAAAAATATAAAATTACCATAACACCTGTGAAAAATCAATTCGGAAATTCCTTCATAATGGGACTAAATG
>CM042241.1:69735786-69745786 GCA_023566225.1 Romanogobio albipinnatus | reverse complement strand
AATATTACTACAATTTAAAATCATGGTTTTCTATTTTAATATACTTTAAAATATAATTTATATCATGTGATCAAAGCTGAATTTTCATCATCATTACTCCAGTCTTGACTTAAAAACCCTTACCTGACCTGACCTGACCTAACTTGACTTTGACCCTGACTCAACCCGATCCTAACCTGACCTGACCTGACTTGACCCGACCTTGACCTGACCTGACCTGACTTGACCCGACCTTGACCTGACCTGACTTGACTTGACTTGACTTGACCCGACCCGACCTGACTTGACTTTGACTTTGACTTTGACCCTGACTCGACCCGACCCGACCCTGACTTGACTTGACTTGACCTGACCTGACTTGACTTGACTTGACCTGACCTGACCTGACCTTACCTGACTTGACCTGACCTGACTTGACCTGACTTGACTTTGACCCTGACTTTGACCCTGACTTGACTTGACCCTGACTTTGACCCTGACTTGACTTTGACTTTGACTTTGACTTTGACCCTGACCTGACCTGACCTGACTTGACTTTGACCCTGACCTGACCTGACCTGACTTTGACCCTGACTTGACTTGACTTGACTTGACTTTGACCCTGACCTGACCTGACCTGACTTGACCTTGACTTGACTTGACTTGACTTTGACCTCGACCTCGACCTGACTTAACCCTGACTTGACCTTACCTGGCTTGACTTGACTTTGACCCTGACCTGACTTGACTTTGACTTGACTTGACTTGACTTGACTTGACTTGACTTGACCCTGACCTGACCTGACTTGGACCCTGACCTGACCTGACCTGATCTGACTTGACCCTGACTTGACTTGGACCCTGACCTGACCTGACCTGACTTGACTTGACTTGACTTGACTTGACTTGACTTGACCCTGACCTGACCTGACCTGACCTGACCTGACTTGACTTGACTTGGACCCTGACCTGACTTGACCCTGACTTGACTTGGACCCTGACCTGACCTGACCTGACCTGACCTGACCTGACTTGACTTGACCCTGACCCTGACCTGACCTGACCTGACTTGACTTTACTTGGACCCTGACCTGACCTGACCTGACCTGACCTGACCTGACCTGACCTGACCTGACCTGACCTGACTTGACTTTGACCTGACTTGACCCTGACTTGACCTGGACTTGACTTGACTTGACTTGACTTGACTTGATTTGACTTTGACCCTGACCCTGACCTGACCTAACACACACGCAAAAACAACGACCAACAAACAACTGAAGCGCTGGAGAATATATACAACACATCAACTCTGAGGACAAAATGTTCACAGACAGAATGCATGCAAACATATAATTTATAGAAGCATCATTCTTTATGGTTGGCCAGTCTCGAATACTTTATATGTTTGGATATTTTCGTGACACTAGAGGCATTTTACTTACCAAACTGGAAGATCACAAGGTTTTTTTCCAAGGTATGTAATGTATATTTGATATATGTTGTGGTGCGTTGGGACCTTTGTAATGTTCACATGAGGAAATCCACCCAGATTACTGATCAGAGGAATAAAAACATCCCAGAAAGTACAAACAAACACACACACACACACACACACACACACACCTGGCCTAAAAGCAAAAACACGCCTGTCTAATATTTTCCACAGTCTGTTTTGAAACATGAATTTATAGTAGGAAATGATGCTCTTGGATTTGTACGAGTATTTTGGGCTTTGCGGCACATTATATTGGCATTATGTTTCGTTTTTATAACATTTAAAATCAAAACAAGTCTAATGGAATCATTCAAAATAACATTTCAGGACAAACACAACTTTTATTTCACATTGTATTGGATCAAACCTGAACATATGACGTTTGCTGAGAGAGTGACTGTGATTTCCACCTTCCACACATGACTTTATTTTCCATGGCGTTACAGGTCAAACATGCGTCTGGCGGCCATTAAATCAAACACAACACCGGAGTTTCTGCAGGTCAGTCAGAGTCGCTGCAAACATTGGGCTTTGATGCCGTGTGGTTTGGTTTGGCCGCGGGACAAAGGTGTTCTGTGAGGCCCGTCATACGCTTCCATTTCAGACGGGTTTCCGCTCGACGTCGAGGAGATGATTCTCGTCTAATTGCACATCTAATTAACATCTTTCTGAGTTTGTTTATTAATAGAGCATGAATATGTTGAGTCTGGACGTGAATTACTTCATGTTATGAGGCAGGAAGAATTCCTATGCAACTTCCATCCAATGTGAAGTGGAAAATGGTTTGGTTAACCTTATGATCAGTTAACAGCTTCCTTCCACCAATACTCCACCAATTTCCCATTGTGTAGATGAGACATTATCAAGTGCCCCTATTATGCTTTTTCAGATATTCCCTTTCATACAGTGTGTAATAATGCCCGCCTCTGGTCGTGTTTGGCTAAACAGTGTCTCTTTCCCCCACCCTCACACACTGTAGTTAATTTGCATAATGGCCGCCTCTGGTCGTGATTGGCTGAACAGTGTCTCTTTGCTCTGCCCTCACACACTGTAGTTAATTTGCATAATGCCCGCCTCTGGTCGTGATTGGCTGAACAGTGTCTCTTTGCTCTGCCCTCACACACTGTAGTTAATTTGCATAATGCCCGACTCTGGTCGTGATTGGCTGAACAGCGTCTCTTTGCTCCACCCTCAAACACTGTAGTTAATTTGCATATTGCCCACCTCTGGTCATGATTGGCTAAACAGCATCTCTTAGTCCCGCCCTCACTCACTGTAGTTAATTTGCATAATGCCCGCCTTTGGTCGTGATGAGCTGAACAGCGTCTCTTTGCCCCACTCTCACACACTTGTAGTTAATTTGCATAATGCCCGCCTTTGGTCGTGATTGGCTGAACAGCGTCTCTTTGCCCCACTTTCACACACTTGTAGTTAATTTGCATAATGCCCACCACTGGTCGTGATTGGCTAAATAGCGTCTCTCTCTGCCCCGCCCTCACACACTGTAGTTAATTTGCATAATGCCCACCACTGGTCGTGATTGGCTAAACAGCGTCTCTCTCTGCCCCGCCCTCACACACTGTAGTTAATTTGCATAATGCCCACCACTGGTCGTGATTGGCTAAACAGCGTCTCTCTCTGCCCCGCCCTCACACACTGTAGTTAATTTGCATAATGCCCACCACTGGTCGTGATTGGCTAAACAGCGTCTCTCTCTGCCCTGCCCTCAAACGCTGTAGTTAATTTGCATAATGCCCGCTTCTGGTCGTGATTGGCTGAACAGCGTCTCTTTGCTCCGCCCTCAAACACTGTAGTTAATTTGCATAATGCCCTCCTCTGGTCGTGATGGCTGAACAGCGTCTCTTTGCCCCACCCTCACTCACTGTAGTTAATTTGCATAATGCCCTCCTCTGGTCCTGATTGGCTGAACAGCCCTCACTCACTGTAGTCGTCTCTGACACTGGAAGAGTTTGGCTGGTGTTGTTCATGTGGAGAAGACGCTGTTTTCTGCTGAGACTGAGACGGTCAAACTCACGCCATCGCTACTGTTCGTATCACTGTGTGTCAAGAGCTGAGATTCAGATATGATAATGAGCTCTTGCTTTCTGACCAATCACAGCAGAGCAGCTCTCAGAGAGGCGGGGCTTAGAGAGACTGAATCCTTGATCAAAGCATTTCAGACACTGAGAGAGAACCATCAGAAACGTTTGATCAAATGCCAAATAATCTGTTAGTCAACCAACTAAACCAGTTTGGACCAACTAGAAAACATTCCTATTACCATAAACTGGTTTTAGATGCATATTTTAGCTGCTTCCATCTAGTTTAGATGGTTGCTGGTCTAGCCTTCCATCTCGAACCATCAGAAACCAGATATCAAAAACCAAAAGATCTGTTGGCCACCCAACTAAACCCATTTGGAACAGCTAGAAAACATTCCTATTACCTTAAACTGGTTTTAGCTGGATTGTCCAATAGGTTCCATGTTCTAAATCAAAAGAGTTCTGTAACAAAAGATGGCGATACCGATTTACTGTACAATAGTACGATCAGATCAGCGACAGCATAAAGAGAGGCTTGTGTTTCCATCCTTTGCTCGTGTGAATGGCAGTAAAAGTGTTCTATAGTGGGATCAGGAAGAGCAATTAGTGTTTTACAGGCAGGAACAGCATTTCCACTCGGATATTCCCGCATCCCAGTGAGACGAGAGACTCTACTGGACCTTTTCCACAGTAAAACTGGCAGCGGTCCGTCGCTCCGGGACTGTAGGGGTGAATTTAACAAACGGTCACAGGAAAAGAACTCTTATTCTTTAATGGAGCCTGTAAATAATTAGTCTAACGCGGCTGTTTATGAGCTGCGCGATTACATTCAGCACAAATCTTTTCCACCGAGCGAGAGAGGCAGCTCAGCATAAGTCATATCAGCATATATCGCAGATATGAAATACTTGCTTATTAATGATGAGAAACCACATCCTCTGGATGACTTTCAACATCAACACAGACATTGAACAGAATACCAGGATTCCAGTTTCATAAAGCATGAACTGCCATAAGTGCTATACTATATACTATACTATACTATACTATACTATACTATACTATACTATACTATACTGTACTGTACTGTACTGTACTGTACTGTACTGTACGCGATATACTATACTATACTGTACGCGATATACTAGACTATACTATACTATACTATACTATGCTGTATGTGATATACTATACTCTACTATACTATACTATACTGTACACGATATACTATGCTATATTATACTATACTATACTATACTGTACGCGACATATTATACTATACTATACTATACTGTACGCGGTATACTATACTGTACTGTACTGTACTATACTATACTGTACTCTACTGTACTATACTATACTATACTGTACTGTACTGTACGTGATATACTATACTATACTGTATGCGATATACTATACTATACTGTACGCGATATACTATACTATACTATACTATACTGTATGCGATATACTATACTATACTGTACGCAATATACTACACTCTACTATACTATACTATACTGTACGCAATATACTATACTATACTGTACTATACTGTACTATACTGTACGCGACATACTATACTATACTATACTGTACGCAATATACTATATTATACTATACTATACTGTACGCGATATACTATACTATACTGTACGCGATTATTATACTATACTATACTGTACTATACTGTACACGCTAAACTATACTATACTGTACTATACTGTACTATACTATACTGTACGCAATATACTATACTGTACTATACTATACTATACTGTACGCGATTACTATACTATACTGTACTATACTGTACGCGCTAAACTATACTATACTGTACTATACTGTACTATACTATACTGTACGCAATATACTATACTATACTATACTATACTATATACTCTACTCTGTACTATACTATATACTCTACTCTGTACTATACTACACACTATACTATATACTTTAATATAAACTATACTGTACTATACTATTCACTATACTATACACTATACTATACTATATACTATACTCTGTACTATACTACACACTATACTATATACTTTAATATAAGCTATACTGTACACGCTAAACTATACTATACTATACTATACTGTACTATACTGTACTATACTATACTGTACGCAACATACTATACTGTACTATACTATACTATACTATACTATACTATACTATACTATACTATACTGTACGCAATTACTATACTATACTGTACTTTACTGTACGTGCTAAACTATACTATACTGTACTATACTATACTGTACGCAATATACTATACTATAATATATACTCTACTCTGTACTATACTATATACTCTACTCTGTACTATACTACACACTATACTATATACTTTAATATAAACTATACTGTACTATACTATTCACTATACTATACACTATACTATACTATATACTATACTCTGTACTATACTCTGTACTATACTAGACACTATACTATATACTTTAATATAAGCTATACTGTACTATACTATACTATATACTATACTCTGTACTATACTACACACTATACTATATACTTTAATATAAGCTATACTGTACTATAGCTTACCTGATCTGTCTCAGATCTGTCTCAGCTGCTCAGTGAACCCAAACAAACAGATGAACTAGAGGAAATGACTAGCAGTATGAGCACCATTTTATCTAGCACATTAGAAATCGTTGCACCAATTAGATTAAAAAAGGTTAGAGAGAAAACTAAAGCACCATGGTACAACAGTGCTACACGTTATCAAGAGAGAAACTCGTAACTTAGAGCGTAAATGGAAACAAACTAATTTAGAGGTCTTTAGAATCGCGTGGAAAGATAGTATGTCACGTTATAAAAAGGCCATAAAAGCAGCCAGGGCTGAGCATCTACGCAAACTAATAGAAAATAATCAAAATAACCCAAGGTTTTTATTTAACACCGTGGCTAGACTAACAAATAAACAAGCATCGCCTGAGCAAAATATTCCGTTACAGTTTAGTAGTAATGATTTTATGAATTTCTTCACTGAGAAAGCATCAGAAACAAAATTGTAAATGTACAATCTTTAATTATGTCTTATGATTCAACCACAACTATCGCCCCTCAAGAACTACTACACCGCTTTACAACTATAGGACAGGAAGAGCTAAATAAACTTATCATTGCATCTAAACCAACAACATGTTTATTAGATCCAATACACACTAAACTACTCAAAGAGTTGTTACTACTCTTCCTGTAGTGGAAGAGCCTCTTCTCAATATTATTAACTCGTCTTTATCCTTAGGTCATGTTCCAAGAATATTCAAGTTGGCAGTCATAAAACCTCTCATTAAGAAGCCACAATTAGATCATAATAACCTAGCAAATTACAGACCAATTTCAAATCTGCCATTTATGTCTAAAATACTAGAAAAAGTTGTGTCCTCTCAATTGTGCTCTTTCTTGCAAGAAAATTATATCTATGAAAAATTTCAATCAGGATTCAGGCCGCATCATAGCACAGAAACTGCACCCGTTAAAATCACAAATGATTTACTTCTAGCTTCTGACCAAGGCTGTATCTCAATACTAGTTCTACTCGATCTTAGTGCTGCGTTCGATACTATAGATCATAAAATACTCATAGATCGACTTTAAAATTATACTGGTGTTCAGGGACAGGCATTAAACTGGTTTAGATCGTACTTATCAGACCGCTACCATTTTGTCTGTCTAAATGGGGAAAAATCCAAGATGATGTCAGTAGACTATGGGGTGCCGCAAGGATCCGTGTTAGGCCCTCTGCTATTCTCAATATATATGCTGCCACTCGGTAATATTATAAGAAAACATGGAATTAATTTCCACTGTTATGCTGATGACACTCAATTATATATTTCATCACGACGGATGAAAACGCTAAATTATCTAAACTGACAGCGTGTGTTGAAGATATTAAATACTGGATGACGTGTCATTTTCTGCTATTAAATTCAGATAAAACGGAGGTATTACTTATTGGTCCAAAAAACTGCCCACAAAACCTCTCACAATACAACTTTACCTTGGAAGGATGTCCTGTCACTTTATCCACTACAGTAAAAGACCTGGGTGTTATATTAGACCGCAACCTGACATTCGAAAATCATATTTCATATGTTACAATAACGGCATTTTTCCACCTTAGAAACATTGCTAAGCTACGTAACATGCTATCTATTTCTGATGCAGAAAAGTTAGTTCATGCATTCATGACCTGGAGATTAGATTACTGTAATGCTTTATTAGCTGGTTGTCCTGCATCCTCAATAAACAAACTACAGTTAATCCAAAACACAGCAGCTAGAGTTCTTACTAGGTCAAGAAAATATGATCATATAACACCAATTTTATCATCTCTACACTGGTTACCTATTAAGTTCCGTATCAATTACAAAGTATTGCTACTGACCTATAAAGCCCTAAATGATTTAGCTCCAGTGTATCTAACGGATCTTCTATCGCCCTACAACCCATCGCGCTCTTTAAGGTCACTAAACTCTAGGCTTCTGGTCATTCCTAGGATATCTAAGTCCACTAAAGGAGGGAGGGCTTTTTCACATTTAGCTCCTAAACTCTGGAATAGTCTTCCTGATATTGTCCGAGGTTCAGACTCGCTGTCCCAGTTTAAATCTAGATTAAAGACACATCTCTTTAGCCAAGCATTCACATTATAATTACCTTTTATACTACAGTTAAATCGGAACAAAAGCATTAATATAATATTCTGAACAGTAGCTATGCTAATTATTTCTCATCTGCTTTTCTGTTGTTATCTCGGGACACTAGTCCCGAGGTAAATAGTTCGTCAGCTCCAGTTTGTATCCAGCCGCTCATGGAGACTTCGGATGCCCCAACACCTGTGATGAGACGACTCCACGCCTGTGAAGAGACGACTCAACGCCAGCGTTGTTATGGCCTAAATTAATATACGACTGATTAACTTTTTCGAACATTATTCTTTAACATTGTCTTTCTAACATTTTTACTGTTCATCTATGAAATGCACTTTCTGTAAAGCTGCTTTGAAACAATGTGTATTGTGAAAAGCGCTATACAAATAAATTTGAATTGAATTGAATTGAACTACACTATACACTATACTATATACTTTAATATAAGCTATACTGTACTATACTATACACTATACTATATACTATACTCTGTACTACACTACACACTATACTATATACTTTAATATAAGCTATACTGTACTATACTATACACTATACTATATACTATACTCTGTACTACACTACACACTATACTATATACTTTAATATAAGCTATACTGTACTATACTATACATTATACTATGTATTATACTATATATTTTAAAATAAACTATACTGTACTATACTATACATTATACATGATATACTATACTATATACTATACACTATACCAGTGGTTCCCAACCACGGTCCTGGTGGACCCCCAACAGTGCACATTTTGCATGTCTCCTCAATCAAACACACCTGATTCAGGTCATCAGCTCATTAGTAGCTACTCCAAGACCTGATGTGGGTGTGTCAGACAAAGGACACATCCAAAATGTGCACTGTTGGGGGTCCACCAGGACCGTGGTTGGGAACCACTGCACTATACTATACCAATTTATATATTTAATATACACTATACTGTATAATATACTGTACTATGTACACTAAACTATACTGTACTATACTACACACTATACTACACACTATATTATATAATATACTGTACTATACTATACATTATACTATATACTATACTGTACTATACTACACACTATACTATATACTTTAATATAAGCTATACTGTACTACACTATACACTATACTATATACTATACTCTGTACTACACTACACACTATACTATATACTTTAATATAAGCTATACTGTACTACACTATACACTATACTATATACTATACTCTGTACTACACTACACACTATACTATATACTTTAATATAAGCTATACTGTACTATACTATACATTATACTATGTATTATACTATATATTTTAAAATAAACTATACTGTACTATACTATACATTATACATGATATACTATACTATATACTATACACTATACTATACCAATTTATATATTTAATATACACTATACTGTATAATATACTGTACTATGTACACTAAACTATACTGTACTATACTACACACTATACTACACACTATATTATATAATATACTGTACTATACTATACACTATACTATATACTATACTGTACTATACTACACACTATACTATATACTTTAATATAAGCTATACTGTACTACACTATACACTATACTATATACTATACTCTGTACTACACTACACACTATACTATATACTTTAATATAAGCTATACTGTACTACACTATACACTATACTATACACTATACTCTGTACTACACTACACACTATACTATATACTTTAATATAAGCTATACTGTATTATACTATACA
>CM042241.1:69703286-69730786 GCA_023566225.1 Romanogobio albipinnatus | reverse complement strand
AATATAAATAAAGTAAAATAAAATGATACATATATAAGTAAAGTTTAAAGTAACGTAAAGTAAAATAATAAACAAAAATAAAAAATAAATAATAAAATAATAATAAAAGAAAGAAAATAAATGAATAAAAAATAAATAAAATAAAAATAATAATAATAATAAATAAATAATAAAATAATAAAATAATAAAATAAAAATAATAATAAATAAATAAATAATAAAATAATAATAAAATAAATAATAATAATAAATAAATAATAAAATAATAAAATAAAAATAATAATAAATAAATAATAAAATAATAATAAAATAAATAATAATAATAATAATAATAATAATAATAATAATAATAATAAATAATAATAAAATAAATAAATAATAATAAAAAAATAAAAAATAAATAAATAAATAAATAAATAAATAAATAAATAAATAAATAAATATAATAATAATAATAATAATAATAATAATAATAATAATAATAATAAATAATAAAATAATAATAAAATAAATAAATTAATTAATTAATAATAATAAATAAATAATAAATAAATGGCCAAAAGTGATGTCTGGCTTATGAAAATTCAAATCTTCAACCTTTATTCAAATATTATAAAAGATGTGTTAAAGATTTTGTAATCATGTGCAGTGGCGATTGTTTTATTTGTGATAACGCAATGAAACATGACAAATGATACTATAATTTTTGGCCAGACTGTCATACAGAGAAATTATGAACACGTGCAAAAACAAGACAGAAATATTAATAACCGATTATGTTGTCAGCTTTTTGTGTTATTATGCATTTGTTTTGTGCACAGTAAATAAAACCTGTAGCTGTAGGCTAGTTATTGCAGACATCACTACTGTACATTACAGTAAACACTTAACCGCTCAAATCTACAGATCAGTGTGATGTCAGTGTGACGACACGTGAGGACTCTAAAGCTCTTGACTTCGGGTGGCATTATGGGCTTTCTGTGTCCGTGTTCTCAAGACTGAGGCGTTTCCCGTTTGTTTCCTAGAATTACGTTCAACCGGTGACACTGAAGTCGGCGGGAGGAGAGCGTTTCCCGGGATGAGCTGTTTTAATTACAGCACTGGTTATGCAGCGCGTGGGTCGAGCTGAAGTGCTCGCTGCATACGGGACACACTTCATGTGAGTCTCCAGGGCCCTGAAATACAATATACACACACACGCACACACATTTGTGGTCTATAAAGCGCAGAAAGCATTTTCTCTAAGCCTAGTTTAATCATTTTAAAACATGAGATCTGCTCCGAAAGCCCAGACCAACATCCAGACAACTTCCGAGACCGCATGAAAACTGATACCCCAGTGCACGCACTGCACATGAGACTGATCATCACAGCACTGCAATGCAGTCTGACAGCTCAAAGCTTCTTCACCTGCTGGATGGATTCTTTGAATGCATAGAGTCACTTCAATAAATGCAACTCTGAATCACACTTCATGAAAGAAAGAAAAAACAACAACCATACACTCTACAAAATGCTGGGTTAAAAACAGCGATTGGGTTGTTTTAACCCAGAGATTGGGTTGTTTTAACACAGAGATTGGGTTGTTTCAACACAGATATTGGGTTGTTTTAACACAGCGATTGGGTTGTTTTAACACAGAGATTGGGTTGTTTTAACACAGCGATTGGGTTGTTTCAACACAGAGATTGGGTTGTTTTAACACAGCGATTGGGTTGTTTTAACACAGCGATTGGGTTGTTTCAACACAGAGATTGGGTTGTTTTAACACAGCGATTGGGTTGTTTTAACACAGAGATTGGGTTGTTTTAACACAGAGATTGGGTTGTTTCAACACAGATATTGGGTTGTTTTAACACAGCGATTGGGTTGTTTTAACACAGAGATTGGGTTGTTTTAACACAGCGATTGGGTTGTTTCAACACAGAGATTGGGTTGTTTTAACACAGCGATTGGGTTGTTTTAACACAGCGATTGGGTTGTTTCAACACAGAGATTGGGTTGTTTTAACACAGCGATTGGGTTGTTTTAACACAGAGATTGGGTTGTTTTAACACAGCGATTGGGTTGTTTCAACACAGAGATTGGGTTGTTTTAACACAGAGATTGGGTTGTTTTAACACAGAGATTGGGTTGTTTTAACCCAGAGATTGGGTTGTTTTAACACAGAGATTGGGTTGTTTCAACACAGCGATTGGGTTGTTTTAACACAGAGATTGGGTTGTTTTAACACAGCGATTGGGTTGTTTTAACACAGCGATTGGGTTGTTTTAACACAGCGATTGGGTTGTTTTAACACAGATATTGGGTTGTTTTAACACAGCGATTGGGTTGTTTTAACCCAGAGATTGGGTTGTTTCAACACAGAGATTGGGTTGTTTTAACACAGCGGTTGGGTTGTTTTAACACAGCGGTTGGGTTGTTTTAACGCAGCGATTGGGTTGTTTTAACACAGAGATTGGATTGGGTTGTTTTAACCCAGAGATTGGGTTGTTTCAACACAGCGATTGGGTTGTTTCAACACAGAGATTGGGTTGTTTCAACACAGCGATTGGGTTGTTTTAACACAGAGATTGGGTTGTTTTAACACAGCGATTGGGTTGTTTTAACACAGAGATTGGGTTGTTTCAACACAGATATTGGGTTGTTTTAACACAGCGATTGGGTTGTTTCAACACAGATATTGGGTTGTTTTAACACAGCGATTGGGTTGTTTTAACACAGAGATTGGGTTGTTTTAACACAGAGATTGGGTTGTTTCAACACAGATATTGGGTTGTTTTAACACAGTGATTGGGTTGTTTTAACACAGATATTGGGTTGTTTTAACACAGCGATTGGGTTGTTTTAACACAGAGATTGGGTTGTTTTAACACAGAGATTGGGTTGTTTCAACACAGAGATTGGGTTGTTTTAACACAGCGATTGGGTTGTTTCAACACAGAGATTGGGTTGTTTTAACACAGAGATTGGGTTGTTTCAACACAGATATTGGGTTGTTTTAACACAGCGATTGGGTTGTTTTAACACAGAGATTGGGTTGTTTTAACACAGCGATTGGGTTGTTTCAACACAGAGATTGGGTTGTTTTAACACAGCGATTGGGTTGTTTTAACACAGCGATTGGGTTGTTTCAACACAGAGATTGGGTTGTTTTAACACAGCGATTGGGTTGTTTTAACACAGAGATTGGGTTGTTTTAACACAGCGATTGGGTTGTTTCAACACAGAGATTGGGTTGTTTTAACACAGAGATTGGGTTGTTTTAACACAGAGATTGGGTTGTTTTAACCCAGAGATTGGGTTGTTTTAACACAGAGATTGGGTTGTTTCAACACAGCGATTGGGTTGTTTTAACACAGAGATTGGGTTGTTTTAACACAGCGATTGGGTTGTTTTAACACAGCGATTGGGTTGTTTTAACACAGCGATTGGGTTGTTTTAACACAGATATTGGGTTGTTTTAACACAGCGATTGGGTTGTTTTAACCCAGAGATTGGGTTGTTTCAACACAGAGATTGGGTTGTTTTAACACAGCGGTTGGGTTGTTTTAACACAGCGGTTGGGTTGTTTTAACGCAGCGATTGGGTTGTTTTAACACAGAGATTGGATTGGGTTGTTTTAACCCAGAGATTGGGTTGTTTCAACACAGCGATTGGGTTGTTTCAACACAGAGATTGGGTTGTTTCAACACAGCGATTGGGTTGTTTTAACACAGAGATTGGGTTGTTTTAACACAGCGATTGGGTTGTTTTAACACAGAGATTGGGTTGTTTCAACACAGATATTGGGTTGTTTTAACACAGCGATTGGGTTGTTTCAACACAGATATTGGGTTGTTTTAACACAGCGATTGGGTTGTTTTAACACAGAGATTGGGTTGTTTTAACACAGAGATTGGGTTGTTTCAACACAGATATTGGGATGTTTTAACACAGTGATTGGGTTGTTTTAACACAGATATTGGGTTGTTTTAACACAGCGATTGGGTTGTTTTAACACAGAGATTGGGTTGTTTTAACACAGCGATTGGGTTGTTTCAACACAGAGATTGGGTTGTTTTAACACAGCGATTGGGTTGTTTCAACACAGAGATTGGGTTGTTTTAACACAGAGATTGGGTTGTTTCAACACAGATATTGGGTTGTTTTAACACAGTGATTGGGTTGTTTTAACTCAGATATTGGGTTGTTTTAACACAGCGATTGGGTTGTTTTAACCCAGAGATTGGGTTGTTTTAACACAGAGATTGGGTTGTTTCAACACAGATATTGGGTTGTTTTAACACAGAGATTGGGTTGTTTTAACACAGAGATTGGGTTGTTTTAACACAGAGATTGGGTTGTTTTAACACAGCGATTGGGTTGTTTCAACACAGAGATTGGGTTGTTTTAACACAGCGATTGGGTTGTTTTAACACAGCGATTGGGTTGTTTTAACACAGCGATTGGGTTGTTTTAACACAGATATTGGGTTGTTTTAACACAGCGATTGGGTTGTTTTAACACAGAGATTGGGTTGTTTTAACACAGCGATTGGGTTGTTTCAACACAGAGATTGGGTTGTTTTAACACAGCGATTGGGTTGTTTTAACACAGCGATTGGGTTGTTTTAACACAGCGATTGGGTTGTTTTAACACAGATATTGGGTTGTTTTAACACAGCGATTGGGTTGTTTCAACACAGAGATTGGGTTGTTTTAACACAGCGGTTGGGTTGTTTCAACACAGCGATTGGGTTGTTTTAACCCAGAGATTGGGTTGTTTCAACACAGAGATTGGGTTGTTTTAACACAGCGGTTGGGTTGTTTTAACGCAGCGGTTGGGTTGTTTTAACACAGCGATTGGGTTGTTTTAACACAGATATTGGGTTGTTTTAACACAGCGATTGGGTTGTTTTAACACAGAGATTGGGTTGTTTTAACACAGCGATTGGGTTGTTTCAACACAGAGATTGGGTTGTTTTAACACAGCGATTGGGTTGTTTTAACACAGCGATTGGGTTGTTTTAACACAGCGATTGGGTTGTTTTAACACAGATATTGGGTTGTTTTAACACAGCGATTGGGTTGTTTCAACACAGAGATTGGGTTGTTTTAACACAGCGGTTGGGTTGTTTCAACACAGCGATTGGGTTGTTTTAACCCAGAGATTGGGTTGTTTCAACACAGAGATTGGGTTGTTTTAACACAGCGGTTGGGTTGTTTTAACGCAGCGGTTGGGTTGTTTTAACACAGAGATTGGATTGGGTTGTTTTAACCCAGAGATTGGGTTGTTTTAACCCAGAGATTGGGTTGTTTCAACACAGAGATTGGGTTGTTTCAACACAGATATTGGGTTGTTTTAACACAGTGATTGGGTTGTTTTAACAGATATTGGGTTGTTTTAACACAGCGATTGGGTTGTTTTAACACAGCGATTGGGTTGTTTTAACACAGAGATTGGGTTGTTTTAACACAGAGATTGGGTTGTTTCAACACAGATATTGGGTTGTTTTAACACAGTGATTGGGTTGTTTTAACACAGATATTGGGTTGTTTTAACACAGCGATTGGGTTGTTTTAACACAGAGATTGGGTTGTTTTAACACAGAGATTGGGTTGTTTCAACACAGATATTGGGTTGTTTTAACACAGAGATTGGGTTGTTTTAACACAGCGGTTGGGTTGTTTTAACACAGCGGTTGGGTTGTTTTAACGCAGCGATTGGGTTGTTTTAACCCAGAGATTGGGTTGTTTCAACACAGAGATTGGGTTGTTTTAACACAGCGATTGGGTTGTTTTAACACAGCGATTGGGTTGTTTTAACACAGCGATTGGGTTGTTTTAACACAGATATTGGGTTGTTTTAACACAGCGATTGGGTTGTTTCAACACAGCGATTGGGTTGTTTTAACCCAGAGATTGGGTTGTTTCAACACAGAGATTGGGTTGTTTTAACACAGCGATTGGGTTGTTTTAACACAGCGATTGGGTTGTTTTAACACAGATATTGGGTTGTTTTAACACAGCGATTGGGTTGTTTCAACACAGAGATTGGGTTGTTTTAACACAGCGGTTGGGTTGTTTCAACACAGCGATTGGGTTGTTTTAACCCAGAGATTGGGTTGTTTTAACACAGAGATTGGGTTGTTTTAACACAGAGATTGGGTTGTTTCAACACAGATATTGGGTTGTTTTAACACAGTGATTGGGTTGTTTCAACACAGCGGTTGGGTTGTTTTAACACAGCGGTTGGGTTGTTTTAACGCAGCGATTGGGTTGTTTTAACCCAGAGATTGGGTTGTTTTAACACAGAGATTGGGTTGTTTTAACACAGCGATTGGGTTGTTTTAACACAGCGATTGGGTTGTTTTAACACAGCGGTTGGGTTGTTTCAACACAGCGATTGGGTTGTTTTAACCCAGAGATTGGGTTGTTTCAACACAGAGATTGGGTTGTTTTAACACAGCGATTGGGTTGTTTTAACACAGCGATTGGGTTGTTTTAACACAGCGATTGGGTTGTTTTAACACAGATATTGGGTTGTTTTAACACAGCGATTGGGTTGTTTCAACACAGAGATTGGGTTGTTTTAACACAGCGGTTGGGTTGTTTTAACACAGCGATTGGGTTGTTTTAACCCAGAGATTGGGTTGTTTCAACACAGAGATTGGGTTGTTTTAACACAGCGGTTGGGTTGTTTTAACGCAGCGGTTGGGTTGTTTTAACACAGAGATTGGATTGGGTTGTTTTAACCCAGAGATTGGGTTGTTTTAACCCAGAGATTGGGTTGTTTCAACACAGAGATTGGGTTGTTTCAACACAGCGATTGGGTTGTTTCAACACAGAGATTGGGTTGTTTTAACACAGAGATTGGGTTGTTTCAACACAGATATTGGGTTGTTTTAACACAGCGATTGGGTTGTTTCAACACAGATATTGGGTTGTTTTAACACAGCGATTGGGTTGTTTTAACACAGAGATTGGGTTGTTTTAACACAGAGATTGGGTTGTTTCAACACAGATATTGGGTTGTTTTAACACAGTGATTGGGTTGTTTTAACACAGATATTGGGTTGTTTTAACACAGCGATTGGGTTGTTTTAACACAGAGATTGGGTTGTTTTAACACAGAGATTGGGTTGTTTCAACACAGATATTGGGTTGTTTTAACACAGTGATTGGGTTGTTTCAACACAGAGATTGGGTTGTTTTAACACAGCGATTGGGTTGTTTTAACACAGAGATTGGGTTGTTTTAACACAGAGATTGGGTTGTTTTAACCCAGAGATTGGGTTGTTTTAACACAGAGATTGGGTTGTTTCAACACAGAGATTGGGTTGTTTTAACACAGCGATTGGGTTGTTTTAACACAGAGATTGGGTTGTTTTAACACAGCGATTGGGTTGTTTCAACACAGAGATTGGGTTGTTTTAACACAGCGATTGGGTTGTTTTAACACAGCGATTGGGTTGTTTTAACACAGATATTGGGTTGTTTTAACACAGCGATTGGGTTGTTTTAACGCAGCGATTGGGTTGTTTTAACACAGAGATTGGATTGGGTTGTTTTAACCCAGAGATTGGGTTGTTTCATACAGCGATTGGGTTGTTTTAACCCAGAGATTGGGTTGTTTCAACACAGAGATTGGGTTGTTTCAACACAGCGATTGGGTTGTTTCAACACAGAGATTGGGTTGTTTTAACACAGAGATTGGGTTGTTTCAACACAGATATTGGGTTGTTTTAACACAGCGATTGGGTTGTTTCAACACAGATATTGGGTTGTTTTAACACAGCGATTGGGTTGTTTTAACACAGAGATTGGGTTGTTTCAACACAGATATTGGGTTGTTTTAACACAGTGATTGGGTTGTTTTAACAGATATTGGGTTGTTTTAACACAGCGATTGGGTTGTTTTAACACAGAGATTGGGTTGTTTTAACACAGAGATTGGGTTGTTTCAACACAGATATTGGGTTGTTTTAACACAGTGATTGGGTTGTTTTAACTCAGATATTGGGTTGTTTTAACACAGCGATTGGGTTGTTTTAACCCAGAGATTGGGTTGTTTTAACACAGAGATTGGGTTGTTTTAACACAGCGATTGGGTTGTTTTAACACAGAGATTGGGTTGTTTTAACACAGCGATTGGGTTGTTTTAACACAGAGATTGGGTTGTTTTAACACAGCGATTGGGTTGTTTTAACACAGCGATTGGGTTGTTTTAACACAGAGATTGGGTTGTTTTAACACAGCGATTGGGTTGTTTTAACACAGAGATTGGGTTTTAACACAGAGACTGGGGCAGTCATGGCCTAGTGGTTAGGGAGTTAAACTGGTAACCCAAAGGTTGCTGGTTCGATTCCAGAACCGGTGGGAAATGACTGAGGTGCCCTTGAGCAAGGCACCTAACCCCTAATCGCTCCCCGGGCGCCACACAAGGCTGCCCGCTGCTCTGGGTGTTTGTATACATGTTTGTAGTGTGTGTGTTAACTACTCACTACTCTGCTCCTAATGTGTGTGCATTAACTGGATGGGTTAAATGCAGAGGTCAAATTCCAAGTATGGGTGACCATACTTGGCCGTCACGTGTCACTCACACTCACTTGTTTTAACACAGAGATTGGGTTGTTTTAACACAGCGATTGGGTTGTTTTAACCCAGAGATTGGGTTGTTTTAACACAGAGATTGGGTTGTTTCAACACAGAGATTGGGTTGTTTTAACACAGCGATTGGGTTGTTTTAACACAGAGATTGGGTTGTTTCAACACAGATATTGGGTTGTTTTAACACAGTGATTGGGTTGTTTTAACACAGATATTGGGTTGTTTTAACACAGCGATTGGGTTGTTTTAACACAGAGATTGGGTTGTTTTAACACAGAGATTGGGTTGTTTCAACACAGATATTGGGTTGTTTTAACACAGTGATTGGGTTGTTTCAACACAGAGATTGGGTTGTTTTAACACAGCGATTGGGTTGTTTTAACACAGAGATTGGGTTGTTTTAACACAGAGATTGGGTTGTTTTAACCCAGAGATTGGGTTGTTTTAACACAGAGATTGGGTTGTTTCAACACAGAGATTGGGTTGTTTTAACACAGCGATTGGGTTGTTTTAACACAGAGATTGGGTTGTTTTAACACAGCGATTGGGTTGTTTCAACACAGAGATTGGGTTGTTTTAACACAGCGATTGGGTTGTTTTAACACAGCGATTGGGTTGTTTTAACACAGATATTGGGTTGTTTTAACACAGCGATTGGGTTGTTTTAACCCAGAGATTGGGTTGTTTCAACACAGAGATTGGGTTGTTTTAACACAGCGGTTGGGTTGTTTTAACGCAGCGATTGGGTTGTTTTAACACAGAGATTGGATTGGGTTGTTTTAACCCAGAGATTGGGTTGTTTCATACAGCGATTGGGTTGTTTTAACCCAGAGATTGGGTTGTTTCAACACAGAGATTGGGTTGTTTCAACACAGCGATTGGGTTGTTTCAACACAGAGATTGGGTTGTTTTAACACAGAGATTGGGTTGTTTCATCACAGATATTGGGTTGTTTTAACACAGCGATTGGGTTGTTTCAACACAGATATTGGGTTGTTTTAACACAGCGATTGGGTTGTTTTAACACAGAGATTGGGTTGTTTCAACACAGATATTGGGTTGTTTTAACACAGTGATTGGGTTGTTTTAACAGATATTGGGTTGTTTTAACACAGCGATTGGGTTGTTTTAACACAGAGATTGGGTTGTTTTAACACAGAGATTGGGTTGTTTCAACACAGATATTGGGTTGTTTTAACACAGTGATTGGGTTGTTTTAACTCAGATATTGGGTTGTTTTAACACAGCGATTGGGTTGTTTTAACCCAGAGATTGGGTTGTTTTAACACAGAGATTGGGTTGTTTTAACACAGCGATTGGGTTGTTTTAACACAGAGATTGGGTTGTTTTAACACAGCGATTGGGTTGTTTTAACACAGAGATTGGGTTGTTTTAACACAGCGATTGGGTTGTTTTAACACAGCGATTGGGTTGTTTTAACACAGAGATTGGGTTGTTTTAACACAGCGATTGGGTTGTTTTAACACAGAGATTGGGTTTTAACACAGAGACTGGGGCAGTCATGGCCTAGTGGTTAGGGAGTTAAACTGGTAACCCAAAGGTTGCTGGTTCGATTCCAGAACCGGTGGGAAATGACTGAGGTGCCCTTGAGCAAGGCACCTAACCCCTAATCGCTCCCCGGGCGCCACACAAGGCTGCCCGCTGCTCTGGGTGTTTGTATACATGTTTGTAGTGTGTGTGTTAACTACTCACTACTCTGCTCCTAATGTGTGTGCATTAACTGGATGGGTTAAATGCAGAGGTCAAATTCCAAGTATGGGTGACCATACTTGGCCGTCACGTGTCACTCACACTCACTTGTTTTAACACAGAGATTGGGTTGTTTTAACACAGCGATTGGGTTGTTTTAACCCAGAGATTGGGTTGTTCCAACACAGCGATTGGGTTGTTTTAACACAGCGGTTGGGTTGTTTTAACCCAGAGATTGGGTTGTTTCAACACAGATATTGGGTTGTTTTAACCCAGAGATTGGGTTGTTTTAACCCAGAGATTGGGTTGTTTCAACACAGCGATTGGGTTGTTTTAACCCAGAGATTGGGTTGTTTCAACACAGAGATTGGGTTGTTTTAACCCAGAGATTGGGTTGTTTTAACACAGCGATTGGGTTGTTTTAACACAGAGATTGGGTTGTTTTAACACAGCGGTTGGGTTGTTTTAACACAGCGATTGGGTTGTTTTAACACAGAGATTGGGTTGTTTTAACCCAGAGATTGGGTTGTTTTAACACAGCGGTTGGGTTGTTTTAACCCAGAGATTGGGTTGTTTTAACACAGCGGTTGGGTTGTTTTAACCCAGAGATTGGGTTGTTTCAACACAGATATTGGGTTGTTTTAACACAGAGATTGGATTGGGTTGTTTTAACACAGAGATTGGATTGGGTTGTTTTAACCCAGAGATTGGGTTGTTTCAACACAGCGATTGGGTTGTTTCAACCCAGAGATTGGGTTGTTTTAACCCAGAGATTGGGTTGTTTTAACCCAGAGATTGGGTTGTTTCAACACAGAGATTGGGTTGTTTTAACACAGCGGTTGGGTTGTTTTAACACAGCGATTGGGTTGTTTTAACACAGCGATTGGGTTGTTTTAACCCAGAGATTGGGTTGTTTTAACACAGCGATTGGGTTGTTTTAACACAGTGGTTGGGTTGTTTCATCCCACCGATTGGGTTGTTTCATCCCAGAGATTGGGTTGTTTCATCCCAGCAGTTGGGTTGTTTTAACTCAGCGATACGACGGTGGTAGGCGTGGTAACTCAGCTGACGATACGACGGTGGTAGGTCTTATCACCGACAATGATGAAACGGCCTACAGAGAGGAGGTGCACACTCTGACACGGTGGTGTCAGGAGCACAACCTCTCCCTCAACGTCAGCAAGACCAAGGAGCTGGTGGTCGACTTCAGGAGGAATGAGAGAGAACACCGCCCCATCACCATCGATGGAGCACCGGTGGAGAGAGTCAGCAGCTTCAAGTTCCTCTGTGTCCACATCACAGAGGAACTCTCATGGTCCGTCCACTCTGAGGCCGTTGTGAAGAAGGCTCATCAGCGCCTTTTCTTCCTGCGACGGCTGAGGAGGTTTGGAATGAACCGCCACATCCTCACACGTTTCTACACCTGCACCATCGAGAGTCTGCTGACTGGCTGCATCACCACCTGGTACGGCAACAGTACCGCCCGCAGCCGCAAGGCCCTGCAAAGGGTAGTGCGCACGGCCAGCTGCATCATCGGAGGTGAGCTTCCCTCCCTCCAGGACATTTACGCCAGGCGGTGTGTGAAGAGAGCTCAGAGGATCTTCAGAGACTCTAGCCACCCGAACCATGGGCTGCTCTCACTGCTGCCATCAGGCAGACGGTACCGCAGCATCAGAACACGCACCAGCCGACTCCAGAACAGCTTTTTCCCACAAGCAATCAGACTACTTAACTCCTGATCCATCAGGATCATAACACACTCTGGACAGAATATCACTCAGCACAACCCACTGTAGATACACACACATTATATACACATTTATTTATCATACAGCATCTATTGCACTTTGGATTTCAATTTTTCAATCTGTGAATAATATTTTATACTATACATTGTATATTATTATTACTATTATAGCGTAATGTATATTGTTTAGTGTATGTTTAGTGTATATTGTTTAAAGTATATGTATATTGTAAGTATGTGTATATTGTTTAGAGCTGTGAGAACTACACTCACATTGTGTAAATTATTTATTGTTTATTGTAGAGTTTACTGTGCTGTGAGTAATTGTGGGCGCATCAGATGTGTAATCTGATGCTGCTTTAAATGTTGTACATGTCATGTCATGACTGCTATGTTGCTCGGAACTGCACCTAAGAATTTCACCTGCTGTTGCACTTGTGCATATGTAGAGTGACAAATAAAGTGATTTGATTTTTTTGATTGGGTTTTTTAACACAGTGGTTGGTTCTTCCTTCAGCTTGGATGGACTTTTTTTTATTGAAGTGACTTGAATGCAATTTCATGCAGTTCTGAAACACTTAATGAAAGAAAGGAAAAAACAACAAACATACAACTCTGGGTTAAAAACAACCCAAGTTGGGTTGAAAATGAACACACCCAGCAATTGGGTGAATGGTTGGGTTAAATATTTGCCCAACTTGCTGGGTAGTTTTATTTAACTCAACTATTGTTTAAAAATGACTGTGGCTGGCTTAAAGCGCTGACCCAGTGCCGAAAAACTCCATCTCATGTTCTCCTTCAACTTTCTTGCTCTTCCACCTATGTCATGTGACCTCTCCGATGTGATGACATCAGACGCCATGAAGAAGAACAACACCGAAGTCGAGCATCTGAGGTTAAAGTATATAAATATGTGTTTGTGTTGTAAATGTGGCGATGGTTTGTCTAGATCAGACTCTATTCCTCGTCTGGGATCGGTCAGAGCCTCTGAAGCCCTTCCTCTGAAACTGCAGTGATTTGGACCTTCAACCGTTGGTTCCCATTGAAGTCCATTATGTGCAGAAAAACCCTGGAGTGTTTTCCTCAAAAAACTTCATTTCTTTTCCACCGGAGAAAGAAACACATGAACATCATGGATAAGATGGGGGTGTGGAAATCATCAGGAAACGTTGAACAAACGTTCTATTAACGTCACTGGAAGAACGTTTGTTCATAACGTTGAGAGAACCTCTGCAGAACGTTCCCTGTGAGCCGGGATATTTCTGCTAGATTTTGGAGCAGCTTCATGTCGGCACATGCGATGCCTTAAAATACTGTCTACAAGGCAGGATATATACTAGACAAACACATTGGTGAACTTCATCTTAAATTCTTTATTTCTCTTTCTCGCTGTATTTATGCCTTCCTCACTCTCTCTCTCACACACACTCGCATTAAATTTCCTGTTCTCCGCCAAGAGGCTTTGGAAGGCTCCAGACGCGGAGCTGCACGCTCATGCATGATAACACAATGAGAGAGAAACCCGAGAAACTCTCAGACCTGAAGGATGGAGGTATGGAATGAAGGGGGATGGATCTCTGGGATCCAGGAGCCGCATTCCTGTGCGGGTCACGGGTGTCGGTCTGGGTCAGCTGCTGGGCGGAGAGCTTTCTTCTCCTGATGGGATGTTTGGTGAGGTTTGGAGAAGCCCTTGAGTGGGATCAGTGGCAGATCACCCAGCCCTCCGGACCACCAGGACTCGTCCAGGGCCAGGCTCTGTTTACCCAGTCCCTGGAAACAGCAGGAGATTTACTCATCAGAACCTGCAGGAAGAAACGGGATCACGGCTGAAGAGAGACACAAGGCGTTAGAAGCACCAGAACAGTTCTCAGTCCTGTCAGAAAATCACAAAAGAAGGTTTTAGAACCAGTTCCAACGGGATCAAACAAGAATCAAACGAATATTGAATCAAATCCTAATGGATTAGCTGAAATTAAAATGTTCATATATGCATTTTATTCATCATATTGGAGGCTATTCCTACTATTCCATTAATCAATCCATTAACATTTCTTTAGGATGTTTCACGGTTTATGTATTATTATTACTAACTAATCAAAAATTATCCTTTTTTTCCTCATACAAGGAATCAGGGTTATTTTTATAAAACGATTAATATTAATATGAAATAAAATCATAATGGCTCAGCTGAAATGTAATTATTCATAATTGTAGTTTATCCAGTAGGATGATATATTATAAATAAATATTATTTGTTTAATATATTCCATTAAGCAATACATTGCCATTCCTTTAGTATTAACTTTGTCTTTAGTATAAACTTTTATATACAATTTATTCGATTTTTGACACAATTTAAGTTTTAACTTTTTCTTCTAATTTAGGGTCATTATCGTAAAACTATCAAATATACAATCTAATCAATTATCTGTATAATTAATATATATATAATATATATATATAATTATCATGAAACTAAAACCACAATTTTCATTATTTGAAATGAAATAAACATTAAAGGTCCCATGGCATGGCATTTTTCTATTATTTTATAGTGTTTTCTGAGGTGTACTTATATTGTTAGTATGATTTTTACATCATAAAATGTCATAATTTAGAAATAAAAGGCATTTTTTCTATACTGCTGTTTGCCCTGTGGCTGAATGCCCTGCTTCAAGAGGCGTGTCTGCTGTGAGACTTCAGTAAAAACGACCACTGTTGTGATTGGCTGACATCTTTGCATTTTAAATGAGCGGAGGGGGCGTGGTTTAACGAGGCACGAGCAGGCACGAGTCTGCCAGAGACGGATGGACCTGAGTTCACTTTTCATCAGTTCTCAGTCTCAGTTCAGGGTGAACTGTTGTAGTTACTAGAATATACTTCAGGTTATTAGTTTATTTCTAGTCGGAGGGACTGTCACTCATGTCAGAAAGTTAGTAACTTTAGTAAATGATGGATCAGCGCTGACTCGAGACGCGAACCGTTTAGAACGATTCAGTCTGATTTGGTGAACTGGTTCGGTTCACTATAAAGAACCGATTCAAAAGAATGATTTGTTCGCGAACCGGACATCACTAACGTACCAGAGACGGAGCTCAGCGATCGCTAACAAAGTTATTTATAGTACCTACTGAGTTATGAGAGCGCTGTCAGTCAGCGCGAGTTTATTGTGTTTGTATCTGAGAGTTCTGAATAAACACGAGTCCCAGTCACACCGAGTCCGTCTTCATCATTATTACCAACTTTGTAACACATGCAATGTACCATTACAGTGAGATAAACGAGTTAGTAAGTGTTGAGTATAGCATTATTTCTAGATATGTTCCAATCATATTAATAGCATCAGTGACGCGCATTGAGTAACGTTACACAGCACAAACAAAGACACAACAGCTGTAATTGAATGTAATCCAGTTTATTGTGGGGAAAGATGGCTAGCCTAGCCCAGATATTCTCACGCTTACCCTCCTTCTGCTTAATCTCACGCCGCGTTTGGTGCCTCCGCTGTGGGCCAGATGCAGTACTGGGGGTCGGGGATGTTGAAGGCCGAGCTTCGGCGTGTGTGAGGTTTATCTCTAAAGATGTGACTGCTGATGTTAAACAGAAAAGACTGTATGCACATTTTAGAACCGATAGAAGCGACGAGGATGTAGAAAAACACTGACTCACAAGATAGAAAACACGAAAACACTGTTCTGTCGGGAGAGAGAGAAGCCGCTGCGTGTGCACGAATAATAAATAATTAGCTACACATAAAAAAATCAATGATCACAGATCAGAAGGAACTGAAGAAAGACTTCTGTTTTCATTTGTACATCAAACACTGAGAAACTGCCAGCATTCACTCGTTCACAAGTAACGTTAATGATCTCGAGTGTTTGCATGGGCGTGCCAGATTCTCTGGGCGGAGGAAAGGGAGGTAACTGTTCCTGCTTGGACGTCAAAACAGGAGACTTCAGGATTGGCTCGGCTGGCCTGTCATTTTCTCAACGGCAGAGAGAGACAGCCAGAAGTCGGGTTTACTGCGATCAACGTTTCTATCCACTTGAGGACAATATTCAGGCTAGGGGAACTCATATTAATGTTGAAAAACCTCATAAAATGAAAATTTCATGCCATGGGACCTTTAACTGAATTAAAATAAATTATAAAAAAGTGTATGTTTGGGTTTTGTTCATGCCATGTTCACGGTCATGTTTCCTGGTTTTGTCATGTGATCATGTCATGTGCTTCCCTAGTCTCTTGTGTCATGTTCTCATTGGTCGATTTGGTCATGTGTTCTCAGTTCAGTTCTGTCATTGGTTCATTGTCTTGATTGTTCACAGGTGTGTCTTGTTTAGTCATTAGTCTTTGTGTATTTAAGCCCTCATGTTTGCCTTGTTCCCTTGTCGCGTAATCTTACTTGTAACAACTGTTGGTGAGTTGTCTGTCTCGAGTCCTGTCGTCTCGAGTCCTGTCTCGAGTCCTGTCTCGAGTCCTGTCTGTTTCAAGTGTAGTCTCTTTCGTAGTGATGGGCAGACCGAGGCTTTGTGAAGCACTGAAACAGTTGAAGCAAATGTGCAATATTGTTTCGAAGCTTCAAATCAATCCGACACGCGTCTCTATGGGGACTCCTAGTGGTCACTTGCATGTGTTGAAATGAAATAACCTTGACAATGATCCATGTAAAAAAAAAAAAAGTTTTTAACATCTGTCTGACAACTACATGATCTTTGTTTTGTAACCTGTAGCCTCCTCATTGTGAATAACTATAGTTTTTTTTTGGTAGTGAAAAATGAACATTAATAAAATAAATAAAGCCACAATGTGTCACTTTTGTTACATAACATTTTTAATCAAAAATATTATTTGCTCTGCTGTTGAAGGACTTAGCCGACTTCTTTTTTACATATAATTTCTCACAAGGGACACAACGAGGGAAAATCACTGCTATCACAAAATCTCTCTCCTCTCACAAAAACCCACGAGGTGAAGATGGATTAACTTCATTTTTAAACTGTGGGGAATTAGGTTCATACAGATGTGTGACTGTGGTTTGTTCCTGCACCTTTCAATCAAACAGTTTCGACAGGCACCACCTGATGAAATACTTGAAGCTTCATTTAGCCGTAGTCACATGACATGGGTGTTTCGAATCACAGTTCGGAGCAGTGTTCGAAACCTCTGCACTTCGGGATCTCAACAAAGCGCAGAAACGTCAGTTTCGCGTCAGCCATCCCTACTTTTCCGTTTCAGGTGTAGTCTGTTTCAAGTGTAGTCTGTTTTGAGTCTGTTTCAAGTCTGTTTCAAGTCTGGTTCAAGTGAAGTCTGTTTCAAGTGTAGTCTATTTCAAGTCTGTTTCAAGTGTAGTCTGTGTCAAGTCTAATCTGTTTCAAGTCTGTGCAAGTCAAGTCTGTTTCAAGTTTGTTTAGAGTCTAGACTGTTTCAAGTCTGTTTCGAGTCTAGCCTGTGTCAAGTCAAGTCTGTTTCAAGTCTGTTTCGAGTCTAGTCAGTTTCAAGTCTGTTTCAAGTCTGTTTCGAGTCTAGTCAGTTTCAAGTCTATTTCAAGTCTGTTTCGTTTCAAGTCTGTGTCAAGTCTAGTCTGTTTCAAGTCCGTTTCAAGTGTAGTTCATTTCAAGTGTAGTCTGTTTCAAGTGTAGTCTGTTTCCAGTCTGTTTCGAGTCTAGTCTGTGTCAAGTCTGTTTCCTTTCAAGTCTGTGTCAAGTGTAGTCTGTGTCAAGTCTGTTTCAAGTCTTTTTCGAGTCTATTCTGTGTCAAGTCTGTTTCGTTTCAAGTCTGTGTCAAGTCAAGTCTGTTTCAAGTCTTTTTCGAGTCTAGTCTGTGTCAAGTCAAGTCTGTTTCAAGTCCGTTTCAAGTGTAGTATGTTTCAAGTGTAGTCTGTTTCAAGTGTAGTCTGTTTTGAGTCTTTCAAGTCTAGTCTGTTTCAAGTCTGTTTCGAGTCTAGTCTAGTCTGTGTCAAGTCGAGTCTGTTTCGAGTCTAGTCTGTGTCAAGTCGAGTCTGTTTCGAGTCTAGTCTGTGTCAAGTCTGTTTCGAGTCTAGTCTGTTTTAAGTGTAGTCTGTTTTGAGTCTGTTTCAAGTGTAGTCTGTTTCAAGTCAGTTTCGAGTCTAGTCTGTGTCAAGTCGAGTCTGTGTCTGTTTCAAGTGTAGTCCCTTTCAAGTGTAGTCCCTTTCAAGTGTAGTCCCTTTCAAGTGTAGTCTGTTTCAAGTGCAGTCTGTTTTGAGTCAGTGTCAAGTCTGTTTCTTGTCTAGTCTGTTTCGAGTCGAGTCTGTTTCAAGTCTGTTTCAAGTCGAGTCTGTTTCAACTCAGTGTCAAGTCTGTTTCGTGTCTAGTCTGTGTCAAGTCGAGTCTGTGTCAAGTCGAGTCTGTTTCAAGTCTGTGTCAAGTCTGTTTCAAGTCTTTGTCAAGTCAAGTCTGTTTCATTTCAAGTCTGTTTCGTTTCAAGTCTGTTTTGTTTCAAGTCTGTTTTGTTTCAAGTCTGTGTCAAGTCGAGTCTGTTTCGAATCTAGTCTGTTTCAAGTCGAGTCTGTTTCAAGTCTGTGTCAAGTCAAGTCTGTTTCAAGTCTGTGTCAAGTCAAGTCTGTTTCAAGTCTGTGTCAAGTCAAGTCTGTTTCAAGTCTGTGTCAAGTCAAGTCTGTTTCAAGTCTGTTTCAAGTCTAGTCTGTTTCAAGTCTGTGTCAAGTCAAGTCTGTTTCAAGTCTGTGTCAAGTCAAGTCTGTTTCAAGTCTGTGTCAAGTCGAGTCTGTGTCAAGTCTGTTTCATTTCAAGTCTGTTTCGTTTCAAGTCTATGTCAAGTCGAGTCTGTGTCAAGTCTGTTTCGTTTTCAAGTCTGTGTCAAGTCAAGTCTGTTTCATTTCAAGTCTGTTTCAAGTCTGTTTCGAGTCTAGTCTGTTTCAAGTCTGTGTCAAGTCTGTTTCATTTCAAGTCTGTTTCAAGTCTGTTTCATTTCAAGTCTGTTTTGAGTCTAGTCTGTGTCAAGCCTCTGTCAAGTCTGTTTCATTTCAAGTCTGTTTCAAATCTGTTTCGAGTCTAGTCTGTTTCAAGTCTGTTTCAAGTCTGTTTCGAGTCTAGTCTGTTTCAAGTCTGTTTCATTTCAAGTCTGTTTCGAGTGTAGTCTGTGTCAAGTCTGTTGCGTTTCAAGACTGTTTCATGTCTGTTTTGAGTCTGTGTCAAGTCTGTTTCGAGTCAAGTCTGTTTCGAGTCAAGTCTGTTTCGAGTCAAGTCTGTTTCGAGTCAAGTTTGTGTCAAGTCAAGTCTGTTTCGAGTCAAGTCTGTTTCGAGTCAAGTCTGTTTCGAGTCAAGTTTGTGTCAAGTCTGTTCAAGTCAAGTCTGTTTCGAGTCAAATCTGTGTCAAGTCAGAGTCAAGTCTAAGTCATCGTTTGTTGTATCTGTTCATGGTTGTTAATTCCCTGTAGCTCAAGCAGTAGAGCATGGCGCTAGCAACGCCAAGGTCATGGGTTCAATTCCCAGGGAAAGCAAGAATTGACAAATGTTAAATGTGTACTTTGAATGCAATGTAAGTCGCTTTGGAAAAAAGCGTCTGCCAAATGCATAAATGTAAATGTTAATAAACTGCACTTGGGTTCATCATCTAAACTTTCCTCCAGTGGATAAACGTTACAAAAAGCTTATTTATAAATTAAAAAAACCTTAATTATATTTCAGATAGTTGCCAACATTTCTCATTTTAGTTTAGTTTAAGTTGTTTCAAGTCGAGTCAAGTCTGTTTCGAGTCAAGTCTGTGTCAAGTCAAGTTTGTGTCAAGTCTGTTTCGAGTCAAGTCTGTTTCGAGTCAAGTCTGTTTCGAGTCAAGTCTGTTTCGAGTCAAGTCTGTGTCAAGTCAAGTTTGTGTCAAGTCTGTTTCGAGTCAAGTTTGTGTCAAGTCTGTTTCGAGTCAAGTCTGTTTCGAGTCAAGTCTGTGTCGAGTCAAGTCTGTTTCAATTCAAGTTTGTGTCAAGTTAAGTCTGTTTCGAGTCAAGTCTGTTTCGAGTCAAGTCTGTTTCGAGTCAAGTCTGTTTCAATTCAAGTCTGTGTCAAGTCAAGTTTGTGTCAAGTTAAGTCTGTTTCGAGTCAAGTTTGTGTCAAGTCTGTTTCGAGTCAAGTTTGTGTCAAGTCTGTTTCGAGTCAAGTCTGTTTCGAGTCAAGTCTCTTTCAATTCAAGTCTGTGTCAAGTCAAGTTTGTGTCAAGTCTGTGTCGAGTCAAGTCTGTTTCGAGTCAAGTCTGTTTCGAGTCAAGTTTGTGTCAAGTCAAGTCTGTTTCGAGTCAAGTCTGTTTCGAGTCAAGTTTGTGTCAAGTCTGTTTCAAGTCAAGTCTGTTTCGAGTCAAGTCTGTTTCGAGTCAAGTCTGTTTCGAGTCAAGTCTGTGTCGAGTCAAGTCTGTTTCGAGTCAAGTCTGTGTCAAGTCAGAGTCAAGTCTGTGTCAAGTCAGAGTCAAGTCTAAGTCATCGTTTGTTGTATCTGTTCATGGTTGTTAATAAACTGCACTTGGGTTCATCATCTAAACTTTCCTCCAGTGGATAAACGTTACAAAAAGCTTATTTATAAATTAAAAAAACCTTAATTATATTTCAGATAGTTGCCAACATTTCTCATTTTTGTTTAGCTTAAGTTGTAGTACTAGACTAACAAAAACAACCTGAAACGTGTTAAAAACTATATAGAGATATAAAAAATATCCTAATGTCAAATGAAAAAATGACTAAAATTACTTTAAAATTAGAAAGAAAACTGAAAACATAAAATGAAAACTTTAATAAAATAACATTAAAATAAATCAATTTAATCAGACCCAAATGTGGGTCCTCATCAGCTCAGATCATTTGATGGAAATCCTGAGATCTCCTGAATCTCATGTGGGATTTCTGTGGTGTTTTTCTCAGGAGAAACGTCTGAAGCAGCCAATGTCTCCGTTTAATCTCACAGCTGTTGGAGAGAATGAAGTAAGATGTTCGGGATACCTCGTCCGTTGCGTGTCAAACATCACGGATGGAATGTGACTCTGGGAATCTTCCCGAATCCTGACATCATGTGTTATGCAGGCGTGTGATCCTCTGATAAAGTGCTGTGATGATCCACTGTGTCATGCAACTAATCAATTATCCAATTATCCAAAAACCAAACCAAGTGTTTCACAATATTCCCAATGAAGATGTTAAACTCCTGCCTGAGGAGCGGAACAGAAACAGTATAGGAATAGTAACTCGAGCGAAGGGAGTGACTCCGGGACAAACAAACTCTGTCATATTTTGGTGGGGTTTGGAATGAGACGAGCATCTGAAATATTTGATTATTCCTGCTCATGAGGTCATATCTGGATTCTTCCAGAAAATGTAACATTAGTGCGTGTTTTTGTTGTATTGCAACCAAGTGGTCATTTTTCCAAACTTTTAACAGGTCGAACTGTAAGAATGGATGTTACTCTGATAACTAATGCGGAAGGTCAGCAGTGTATCGAAGCTTTCTGATGGTAATCTGAGTCAATAACCTGATGGTAACACTCAGACGTTAATGGACTGTCACCAATGGCACGTCACACACCATCAAACCAGTGAGTAAACACAGATGCTGCGCGAGACGGATGGATTTCAGCAGGACCTGAGAGGAACACAGACCGGGCCCGTCTGCCCAGGACGCTCATCATCAGCAGTGCTATGTGTGAATGTGACATGTTTGACTTGGGCTTGACACTGCTAAGCTAAAAAACAAGGCTTTTATGGTCGACATTAATTTAGCTTGTTCTGGCATCTTGGATGGATTTTAATTCTTTGGGCCCTATTATAACGATCTGAGCGCAGGTGCACTTCGGGCGCGTCCGAATCCACTTTTGCTTGTTTTAACGACGGGAGTCCTGGGTGTATTTTGGGCGTAACGTGCAATAAACCAATCAGAGTCTCATCTCCCTTTCCCTTTAAAAGCCAGTTGTGTGGAAAAAGACTGAACGCTTTTCTAGCGCGTCCCTGTGTGTAACAATCAGAGTGTGTGTGCTGCTGCGTGTCCCTGTGTGAAATAATCAGAGTGTGTGTGTGTAATAATCAGAGTGTGTGTGTGTGTGTGTGTGTGTGTGTGTGCTGCGCGTCCCTGTGTGTAACAATCAGAGTGTGTGTGCTGCTGCGTGTCCCTGTGTGAAATAATCAGAGTGTGTGTGTGTAATAATCAGAGTGTGTGTGTGTGTGTGTGTGTGTGCTGCGCGTCCCTGTGTGTAATAATCAGAGTCTGTGTGTGTGTGTGTGTGTGTGTGTGTGTGCTGCACGTCCCTGTGTGTAATAATCAGAGTCTGTGTGTGTGTGTGTGTGTGTGTGTGTGCTGCACGTCCCTGTGTGTAATAATCAGAGTCTGTGAGTGTGTGCTGCTGAGCGTCCCTGTGTGTGTAATAATCAGAGTGTGTGTGTGTGTGTGTGTGCTGCACGTCCCTGTGTGTAATAATCAGTCTGTGAGTGTGTGCTGCTGAGCGTCCCTGTGTGTGTAATAATCAGAGTGTGTGTGTGTGCGCTGCTGCGCGTCCCTGTGTTTGTAATAATCAGAGTGTGTGTGTGTGTGTGTGCGCCCTGAGTTTGTAATAATCAGTGTGTGTGTGTGTGTGTGTGTGTGTGTGCTGCTGTGCGTCCCTCTGTGTGTAATTATCAGTGTGTGTGTGTGTGTGTGTGTGTGTGTGTGTGTGCTGCTGCAAGTCCCTGTGTGTAATAATCAGAGTGTGTGTGTGTGTGTGTGTGTGTGTGTGTGTGTGTGTGCTGCTGTGCGTCCCTCTGTGTGTAATAATCAGTGTGTGTGTGTGTGTGTGCTGCTGCAAGTCCCTGTGTGTAATAATCAGAGTGTGTGTGATGTGCTCCTCCTTTAGACTCATATCACTAACACACACAAATACTGCACTATTGACTTTAGAGCAGGTGTGTGTTGGTCAATGGTCAGCGGTTTTGATGCTCCTGATCACAGCTGGTGTTCAGACCAGACACCCATGGGTGAACAGATGCGCCAGTCTATTTGATATTTAAACACTGAGGAGCTGGACGTGAACATGAGAACTGCGTCCGGCTGAGACTAGCAGAACACACTCGTGTTGCGTCTGGTGTGTGTTAGGGCCCACTTTATGCATTCAATGTAATTGCATGCAATTCTGCTTTAGGCCAGAAACATACTTCACAGAAGAGAAAAACAACCACTGAAGAAGACGTAACCAGCGGGAACACAACACAAAATCCTTTATGCATAATGGGGGACTTTTAAGTATGAAGAAGCCGAAATACACAGGGACTCTTATTTTGAAATGCATATGCCGGATGGATGAATAAAAGTCCATGAGACATAAACTACTTTACAAGTACACACTAGAGTTTCAAAATGCACAATATATAACTGTAAAATATCCCAAAGGCATTGTAGTGCTCATAACAATATCTGTGGTAAAACAAGCAGATTTCCCTCAGTGTTGGGTCAGAACGGATGTGTACTCAGACATCCGCTTGCACGCGCGTGTATAATGTTTCAACCATCTGTTTGGGCATTGCGCTGCTGTTTCACGTTTCATCCGTATAAGTGGAAGAGCAGACGCACAAACCACACATGCTTTACTTATCGTGCATTCTGACTTCCTGAGATCCCAGCGTTTGCCCTCGTTCCTCAAATGGCACCTGAGGACTCAACAAATACTTATGGGTTTATTCCTACAAGGACTGGTGTCTGCGGATTAGCGGTGTTAGTTAAATCAATCATTGCTAGTACTAGTGCTCATAGTGATGTGATCAAACCCCCTAGCAACCTGCATAGCAACACCATGCAAACCATCTAAAATAATCTAGCATTTTCCTTTACAGCAACAGTCATATTTTCCTAATTAAAATGCATACAATCTAAAGATTTTTTAAAGTACCACCCAGAATTCCCAAGCAACACCCTAGTTACCCCCAGGATACCACCTAACAACACCCAATCAAACACCCAGAACACTCTACTAATCATACATACTTTTTTTCATGAAATGTATACAGGTTTTTGAGGGTACACTCTTTTACTTGAGAAACCACCTGGCAACCACCAACAACACCCCAGCAAAACCCTTAAAACCACTGAGAACCCCTTAGTAACCAACTAGGGTAGCCTAGCAACCACTAAGGGCACCCTAATAACATCCCAGGATTCCCTAGCAACTACCTAGCAATTTCAACCTTTTCAGGTACTAAGAATACCATGCGAACCATATTAACGTTGCCCTAGCAACGCCTAAGGACCGCCTAGTTACCCCCAGGTTACCCATGCAACCACCTAACAGCACCCTATCAACCAGCAATAACATTCTTCCAATTAATCATACATTCTCCATAAAACTTGCTAGAACACCCTTGCAACACTAAGAACCTCTTGGTAACTCCCCAATATGCCCTGGAATCCACCAAGCGACACCCTAACAACACCCTAGAAACCACTAAGAACACCCTAGTAACTCCCCATGATGCTCTGGAAACCACCTAACGACACCCTAGCAACCACTTAACAACACCTTAGAAACCACTTAGAACATCATAGTTACCCTCAAATACCACAGCAACCACTTAACCACTTAACCACCCATAATGCTCTACTAATCATTTATGCCCTCTTCATAAAATGTATAAACCTAAAGGTTTTGGAGGGTACACTCTTTTACTTGAGCAACCACCTGGTAACCACCAGAACCCAATCAAAACCCTATCACCCACTAAGAAAAAGTTATTAACCACCCAGGATGCCCTAGTGACACCCTAACAACCACCTAACAATACCCTGGAAACCATTAAGAAAACCCTAATAACCTGCCAGGATTCCCTTGCAACAACCAATGCTCTTTAAGGCACTGAGAATACCATAGTAACCATAAAGAATGCCCTAGCAACACCTAAGGACACCCTAGTTACCCCCAGGATACCACAGCAACCACCCCACAGCACAATATCAACCACCTAGAAGACTCATCTAATCATTCATACTTTTTTCTATGTAAAATGTGTAAATCTATAGGGATTTTGAGGGTACACTCTTTTACTTTTAGCAACCACCAACAACACCCCAGCAAAACCCTATCAACCACTGAGAACCTCTTAGTAACCACCCAGAACACCCTAGCAACCACTAAGAGCACCTTAGTAACTCCCCAGGATGCCCTGGAATCCACCTAGCGACACCCTAATAATGCCCTAGAAACCACTAAGAACACCCTAGTAACTCCCCATGATGCTCTGGAAACCACCTAACGACACCCTAACAACCACTTAACAACACCCTCAAAACCACTAAGGACATCCTAGTTACCCTCAGAATACCACAGCAACCACTTAACAACACCCTATAAACCACCCAGAATGCTCTACTAATCGTTTATGCCCTCTTCATAAAATGTATAAACCTAAAGTTTTTTGAGGGTACACTCTTTTATTTGAGCAACAACTTGAGCAACCACCAACACCCAATCAAAACCCAATCAACCACTGAGAACCCCTTAGTAACCGCCCAGAATACCCTAGCAATCACTAAGAACAACCTCCACAGGATGCCTTGGAATCCACCTAGCGACCTAACAACCACCTAACAACACCCTAGAAACCACTTAGGACACCATAATAACCTCCCAGGATTCCCTAGCAACCACCTAGCAGTGCCCCTTCAGGCATGGAGAGTACCCTAGTAACCACTTAGAATAACCCAGCAATGGGTTAGGGTTAAAAAACAGAACACAAAGCAATAAAGCAGCCTCTGGTTTTCTCAAGTGGCTCTTCAAAATATTGCTCAAACTCGCCTAAAGGAACTTCAACCTTCCACACAGCCGAAGCTCAACACGCTCTCGTCCAAGTTTATTTTGTCACGGAGAGAACGTTCAGCCAACATTCTTGTGTTCCCTAAAGAGCAGACAGTTTGTCTACAGCTCAAGCTAAACAACAACACGACTCAATGCAGAGTTTATTCACAGGTCCTGTGTGCAGTAACCAGAGATCAGGAATGCAAACCGCAGTGGTTCTGTTTCATCATCTAGTGTTGTTCTGATGGAGATCTCTTTACCTCTGACACCATCAAACTGGCGTCCAGAACCGTGCCAGGAAATCTAGCAATGGGTACTTTGTTATTAAAAGGTCTGCATCAGAGACTAATTCAACCAGTGTGACCTTCATCTACAGATTTAAGTAAATGTGCCCTAGGAAAAAACATGACTGGTGTGCATCTTGATACAAAACAATGGCACTGACATATTTTACCACGTCATTGCAAGTTGCTTTCAGCTCAAACATGCATTATAATCTGGGACTAGCTTAAACCCGGTCTGTGAAACCGGGGGAAAGTCGTGCGAAGTCTCAGAACATCATTTCTCACGTCCCTCTTTAATTGTGCGTTTCTCAGCGCACACGTTATTCTTAGAAATCCCACTTACTGCAGCAAACCACAGTCACTAAAACTGGCGCTGTGTGTGTGACCATAAACCAGCCGCTCAGAAAGAACCAGACACATAACCTGACCTTCACACAGGTCTGGAGTCATCTTTGAAATCACCATCTTTCAATAAAGCACAAAAGCCAAGCTCCAGAAGTCCAAATTCTCCATAGATCATTCATTTGAGAAATAAAGTGGTAAGGGAATAACACCGATGTCTGCGGCTTCAACAACAGTTGAGTTACTGCTGTAGGTTCAGATGGAGGATACATGGATGAACGGATGGATGAATAGTCAGATGGATGGATGAACGGATGGATGAATAGTCAGACGAATGGATGAACAGATGGATGAATAGTTGGACAGATGAATGAACGGATGGATGAATAGTCGGATGGATGAATGAACGGATGGATGAATAGTCGGATGGATGGATAAACAGATGGATGAATAGTCAGACGGATGGATGAACAGATGGATGAATAGTCGGATGGATGGATAAACAGATGGATGAATAGTCAGACGGATGGATGAACGGATGGATGAATAGTCGGATGGGTGGATGAACTGATGGATGAATAGTCAGACGGATGGATGAACGGATGGATGAATAGTCGGATGGATGGATGAACAGATGGATGAATAGTCAGACGGATGGATGAACGGATGGATGAATAGTCGGATGGATGGATGAACTGATGGATGAATAGTCAGACGGATGGATGAACGGATGGATGAATAGTCGGATGGATGGATGAACTGATGGATGAATAGTCAGACGGATGGATGAATAGTCGGATGGATGAATGAACGGATGGATGAATAGTTGGATGGATGATGAACGGATGGATGAATAGTCAGACAGATGGATGAACGGATGGATGAATAGTCGGACGGATGGATGAATAGTCGGATGGATAAATAGTCGGAGGGATGGATGAACGGATGCATGAATAGTTGGACGGATGAATGAACGGATGGATGAATAGTCAGACAGATGGATGAACGGTTGGATGAATAGTTGGACAGATGAATGAACAGATGGATGAATAGTCAGACGGATGG
>CM042241.1:69685786-69695786 GCA_023566225.1 Romanogobio albipinnatus | reverse complement strand
ACTAACCCCTGCCACTGACTAACCCCTGCCTCTAACTAACCTCTGCCACTGACTAACCCCTATCACTAACCAACCCCTGCCTCTAACTAACCCCTGCCAATAACTAACCCCTGCCTCTAACTAACCCCTTCCACTGACTAACCCCTGCCACTAACTAACCCCTGCATCTAACTAATCACTGCCACTGACTAAGCCCTGCCACTAACTAACCTCTGCCACTGACTAACCCCTGCCACTAACTAACCCCTGCCACTGACTAACCCCTGCCTCTAACTAACATCTGCCACTAACTAACCTCTGCCACTAACTAACATCTGCCACGAACTACCCTCTGCCTCTAACTAACCCCTGCCTCTAACTAATCCCTGCCTCTAACTAACCCCTGCCACTGACTAACCCCTGCCTCTAACTTACATCTGCCACTAACTAACCTCTGCCTCTTAATAACCCCTGCTACTGACTAACCCCTGCCACTAACTAATCCCTGCCACTCACTAACCCCTGCCTCTAACTAACATCTACCTCTAATTAACCCCTGCCACTAACTAACCTCTGCCTCTAACTAACCCCTGCTACTGATTAACCCCTGCCTCTAACTAACCCCTGCCACTAACTAACCCCTGCCTCTAACTAACCCCTGCCACTAACTAATCCCTGCCTCTGACTAACCCCTGCCACTAACTAATCCCTGCCACTCACTAACCCCTGCCTCTAACTAACATCTACCTCTAATTAACCCCTGCCACTAACTAACCTCTGCCTCTAACTAACCCCTGCTACTGATTAACCCCTGCCTCTAACTAACCCCTGCCTCTAACTAACCCCTGCTACTGATTAACCCCTGCCTCTAACTAACCCCTGCCACTAACTAACCCCTGCCTCTAACTAACCCCTGCCACTAACTAATCCCTGCCTCTGACTAACCCCTGCCACTAACTAACCTCTGCCACTGACTAACCCCTGCCACTAACTAACTCCTGCCACTGACTAACCCCTGCCTCTAACTAACATCTGCCACTAACTAACCTCTGCCACTTACTAACGCCTGCCTCTAACTAACATCTGCTGTTAATTAACCCCTGCCTCTAACTAACATCTGCTGTTAATTAACCCCTGCCACTGACTAACCCCTGCCACTAACTAATCCCTGCCTCTGACTAACCCCTGCCACTAACTAACCTCTGCCACTAACTAACCCCTGCCACTAACTAACGCCTGCCACTGACTAACCCCTGCCTCTAACTAACATCTTCCACTAACTAACCTCTGCCACTGACTAACCCCTGCCTCTAACTAACATCTGCCACTAATTAACCTCTGCCACTGACTAACCCCTGACTCTAACTAACCCCTGCCACTAACTAACCCCTGCCTCTAACTTACATCTGCCACTAACTAACCCCTGCCTCTAACTAATCCCTGCCTCTAACTAACCCCTGCCTCTAACTAACTCCTTCCACTAACTAACCCTTGCCTCTAACTAACCCCTGCCTCTAACTAACTAACTAACTAACTAACTAACTAACTAACTAACTAACTAACTAACTAACTAACTAACTAACTAACTAACTAACTAACTAACTAACCCCTGCCTCTAACTAACTCCTGCCACTAACTAATCCCTGCCTCTAACTAACCCCTGCCTCTAACTAACCCCTGCCACTAACTAACCCCTGCCTCTAACTAACCCCTGCCTCTAACTAACATCTGCCACTAATTAACCTCTGCCACTGACTAACCCCTGATTCTAACTAACCCCTGCCACTGACTAACCCCTGCCTCTAACTTACATCTGCCACTAACTAACCCCTGCCTCTAACTAATCCCTGCCTCTAACTAACCCCTGCCACTGACTAACCCCAGCCTCTAACTTACATCTGCCACTAACTAACCCCTGCCTCTAACTAACCCCTGCCTCTAACTAACTAACTAACTAACTAACTAACTAACTAACTAACTAACTAACTAACTAACTAACTAACTAACTAACTAACTAACTAACTAACTAACTAACTAACTAACTAACTAACCCCTGCCTCTAACTAACTCCTGCCACTAACTAATCCCTGCTTCTAACTAACCCCTGCCTCTAACTAACCCCTGCCACTAACTAACCCCTGCCTCTAACTAACTCCTGCCTCTAACTAACCCCTGCCTCTAACTAACCCCTGCCTCTAACTAACTCCTGCCTCTAACTAACATCTGCCACTAATTAACCTCTTCCACTGACTAACCCCTGATTCTAACTAACCCCTGCCACTGACTAACCCCTGCCTCTAACTTACATCTGCCACTAACTAACCCCTGCCACTAACTAACCTCTGCCTCTAACTAACCCCTGCCACTGACTAACCCCAGCCTCTAACTTACATCTGCCACTAACTAACCCCTGCCACTAACTAACCCCTGCCTCAACTAACCCCTGCCACTAACTAATCCCTGCCTCTAACTAACTCCTGCCACTAACTAACCCCTGCCTCTAACTAACCACTGCCACAAACTAACCCCTGCCTCTAACTAACCCCTGCCTCTAACTAACCCCTGCCTCTAACTAACTCCTACCACTAACTAACCCCTGCCTCTAACTAACCCCTACCACTAACTAACATCTGCCTCTGATGATGTACTGAGAAAGTTATATTGTGTACAATTTAATGCATTCACATTCATGCATTTGTCAATTAACTCTTTTACCCAAAGTGACACATTGGCACAGGTTTACATTTTCCACTCATGCCTTCCCTGGGATTTGAACCCATGACCTTGGAACTGTTTGAGCTATAAGAAAGCAACAAGTGAAAAAGTTTGGCAGTGCAAGAAAGACAAAATACACATATTCAAGACACAATCTATGAAAACAAATCTTAAAATCGTATGCAGTGTTGCATTAAAAGTTATTTTATTACACTGTTATTTACAACAGTTTGAAATAAACACAATTTTTTCATATTTGAAAATAAGTCTCTTCTGCTCACCAAGGCTGAATTCTATTTAATGAAAAATACAGTAAATATTGTGAGATATTATTACAAATTATGCGAATATGTGAGTCTTCAGTGTCACATGATCCTTCAGAAATCATTCTGATATGATGATTATTCGTTTTCAGGCATGGAAAATAAGCAAAAAAAAAGTTATAAAGTCATGTTTTGGCAGTGTCTCACCTGGAGAAAGAAAACACGCGAGAAACAGAATCCGAGCACCCTGATTCGTTTTGTGGATGATTAAGATCCACGTAAACATTTGTCCTCGGTTCACATCCCAACGTCCTCCCTGAAATATTCCAGTGACCTCACCGCACCACTGTCGACCCGGTGCGGACGCTCACTCGTTCCGTTATAATTGTGACACTGCACAAAAGAAACATGAAGTAAGGAACGGCAGTGCACATGCAGGAATCCACACGCAAACACGCCTAAACACGCACAAACATCCACCAGATCAAATCCCCTACTGGACAGCTGTAAATCACACCGCCATGAGCTTCTGACACGTACAGAGATATACGATCCAGCAGAAATCTGCGTGTGTTTGTGTGTACATGCTCACGGCTAATCAGTTAACAGAACTTTACAAGCTAATCCTGATTATCCCGAGGTGCATGTTTCTCCGGTGAGGACGATGATGTCAGGGAATGTGTTCTTGGAACGCACCACAATACCACCACAAAGTGCAAGCCAACATCTCTGTCGGGTTGGAACAAGATCAGAATCTGTCATGATAGACGACATGCCACACGGCTGCGGTTTTTGAACAGTGTCCACTTTTTTCCCCGATGCATGTTGGGTTTAAGTTGAAAGCATGTAAGTGGAGCAATTAAGGGGTACATCTCAGATTCTACCTAAGATCAAAGGTCAAGCTCAATGCATGCTGGGAAGTCCAGAGTATTAAATGGCCTATACAAGGATTAATCTACATAAAGTATTCTTAAAAATATACTTGAAGTATACTTCATAAAATATACTTCTTTTTCGTAAGGGTAGCACAAGCATGCACTAGAAAGGCAGGCTTTTCAACATGCGATATATCTGTGGCTATTTGTTAATCTTCCTCTTGACCTTTAGCAGAATGAAAGAATAGCTGTCAATCAACCCAGCAGTTCCCATTAAAGGTCCCGTTCTTCGTGTTTTTTTGAAGCTTTGATTGTGTTTACAGTGTGCAATATAACATGTGTTCATGTTTCGCGTGTAAAAAAAACAGTATTTTTAACACAATGTACTGATCTGTATATCGCTGTTTTCACTGTCCTAAAAACGGCTGATGAGTTCCTTTATTCTATGAAGTCCCTCCTTCAGAAATACGTAACGAGTTCTGATTGTGCCAGCGGTTCCCGTGTTGTGATTCGACAGCAGCTTAGCGCACGTGGAAAGGTCACGCCTCTTAACGGGAGATATATGCGCTCAATGATCTCTACAGCGTCCCTGGGAAAGCCAAACAAAGGTGATTTGACTCCGGGATGAAAATAACAGCGTCTCGACGACATGGCGACAAACACACTCAAACGCAACAATTCCTTTTCTCCACGCGACACGTCCTCTTCTGCACGTGGGACAGCAACAAGACCACACCCCCTTTTTGCGTGTATTCTTGTGGGCGGAGGTTAGTCTGTTCTACTGTCCTACTGACGTCATTTATGAAGGAAGTACCAGGATGTAGTCCAAGCCAGGCGTTCGCTGTAGGCTTTGAAAGGGAACTTCTGTTAAATAAAATATCTCGCTTGGCATTGCACTTTGAGCTTTATAATTTTACAGGTATTATTTATGCTCTAACAGCAACATTACACACTTACTCTTGAGTGTTCTCTGAGCGTTACTCTTGAGTGTTCTCTGAGTGTTACTCTTGAATGTTCTCTGAGTGTTACTCTTGAGTGTTCTCTGAGCGTTACTCTTGAGTGTTCTCTGAGCGTTACTCTTGAGTGTTCTCTGAGCGTTACTCTTGAGTGTTTTCTGAGCGTTACTCTTGAGTGTTCTCTGAGCGTTACTCTTGAGTGTTCTCTGAGCGTTACTCTTGAGTGTTCTCTGAGCGTTACTCTTGAGTGTTTTCTGAGCGTTACTCTTGAGTGTTCTCTGAGCGTTACTCTTGAGTGTTCTCTGAGCGTTACTCTTGAATGTTCTCTGAGTGTTACTCTTGAGTGTTCTCTGAGTGTTACTCTTGAATGTTCTCTGAGTGTTACTCTTGAATGTTCTCTGAGTGTTACTCTTGAGTGTTCTCTGAGTGTTACTCTTGAGTGTTCTCTGAGTGTTACTCTTGAATGTTCTCTGAGTGTTACTCTTGAATGTTCTCTGAGTGTTACTCTTGAGTGTTCTCTGAGCGTTACTCTTGAGTGTTCTCTGAGTGTTACTCTTGAATGTTCTCTGAGTGTTACTCTTGAGTGTTCTCTGAGTGTTACTCTTGAGTGTTACTCTTGAATGTTCTCTGAGTGTTACTCTTGAATGTTCTCTGAGTGTTACTCTTGAATGTTCTCTGAGTGTTACTCTTGAGTGTTCTCTGAGTGTTACTCTTGAGTGTTCTCTGAGTGTTACTCTTGAATGTTCTCTGAGTGTTACTCTTGAATGTTCTCTGAGTGTTACTCTTGAGTGTTCTCTGAGTGTTACTCTTGAGTGTTCTCTGAGTGTTACTCTTGAATGTTCTCTGAGTGTTACTCTTGAATGTTCTCTGAGTGTTACTCTTGAATGTTCTCTGAGTGTTACTCTTGAGTGTTCTCTGAGCGTTACTCTTGAGTGTTCTCTGAGCGTTACTCTTGAGTGTTCTCTGAGCGTTACTCTTGAGTGTTTTCTGAGCGTTACTCTTGAGTGTTCTCTGAGCGTTACTCTTGAGTGTTCTCTGAGCGTTACTCTTGAATGTTCTCTGAGTGTTACTCTTGAGTGTTCTCTGAGTGTTACTCTTGAATGTTCTCTGAGTGTTACTCTTGAGTGTTCTCTGAGCGTTACTCTTGAATGTTCTCTGAGTGTTACTCTTGAGTGTTACTCTTGAGTGTTCTCTGAGCGTTACTCTTGAGTGTTTTCTGAGCGTTACTCTTGAGTGTTCTCTGAGCGTTACTCTTGAGTGTTCTCTGAGCGTTACTCTTGAATGTTCTCTGAGTGTTACTCTTGAGTGTTCTCTGAGTGTTACTCTTGAATGTTCTCTGAGTGTTACTCTTGAGTGTTCTCTGAGCGTTACTCTTGAATGTTCTCTGAGTGTTACTCTTGAGTGTTCTCTGAGTGTTACTCTTGAGTGTTCTCTGAGCGTTACTCTTGAGTGTTCTCTGAGCGTTACTCTTGAGTGTTCTCTGAGCGTTACTCTTGAGTGTTCTCTGAGTGTTACTCTTGAGTGTTCTCTGAGCGTTACTCTTGAGTGTTCTCTGAGCGTTACTCTTGAGTGTTCTCTGAGTGTTACTCTTGAGTGTTCTCTGAGCGTTACTCTTGAGTGTTCTCTGAGTGTTACTCTTGAGTGTTCTCTGAGTGTTACTCTTGAATGTTCTCTGAGTGTTACTCTTGAGTGTTCTCTGAGCGTTACTCTTGAGTGTTCTCTGAGCGTTACTCTTGATTGTTCTCTGAGCGTTACTCTTGAATGTTTTCTGAGCGTTACTCTTGAGTGTTCTCTGAGCGTTACTCTTGAGTGTTCTCTGAGCGTTACTCTTGAATGTTCTCTGAGTGTTACTCTTGAGTGTTCTCTGAGCGTTACTCTTGAGTGTTCTCTGAGTGTTACTCTTGAGTGTTCTCTGAGCGTTACTCTTAAGTGTTCTCTGAGTGTTACTCTTGAGTGTTCTCTGAGCGTTACTCTTGAGTGTTCTCTGAGTGTTACTCTTGAGTGTTCTCTGAGCGTTACTCTTGAGTATTCTCTGAGCGTTACTCTTGAATGTTCTCTGAGTGTTACTCTTGAGTGTTCTCTGAGTGTTACTCTTGAGTGTTCTCTGAGTGTTACTCTTGAGTGTTCTCTGAGTGTTACTCTTAAGTGTTCTCTGAGTGTTACTCTTGAATGTTCTCTGAGTGTTACTCTTGAGTGTTCTCTGAGTGTTACTCTTGAGTGTTCTCTGAGTGTTACTCTTGAGTGTTCTCTGAGTGTTACTCTTAAGTGTTCTCTGATTGTTACTCTTGAGTGTTCTCTGAGCGTTACTCTTGAATGTTCTCTGAGCGTTACTCTTGAGTATTCTCTGAGCGTTACTCTTGAATGTTCTCTGAGTGTTACTCTTGAGTGTTCTCTGAGTGTTACTCTTGAGTGTTCTCTGAGTGTTACTCTTAAGTGTTCTCTGATTGTTACTCTTGAGTGTTCTCTGAGCGTTACTCTTGAATGTTCTCTGAGCGTTACTCTTGAGTATTCTCTGAGCGTTACTCTTGAATGTTCTCTGAGTGTTACTCTTGAGTGTTCTCTGAGCGTTACTCTTGAGTGTTCTCTGAGTGTTATTCTTGAGTGTTCTCTGAGTGTTACTCTTGAATGTTCTCTGAGCGTTACTCTTGAATGTTCTCTGAGTGTTACTCTTGAGTGTTCTCTGAGTGTAGAGATGTAGAGCGTAACGTAGAGCGTTACTCTTGAGTGTTCTCTGAGTGTTACTCTTGAGTGTTCTCTGAGTGTTACTCTTGAGTGTTCTCTGAGCGTTACTCTTGAATGTTCTCTGAGTGTTACTCTTGAGTGTTCTCTGAGTGTTACTCTTGAGTGTTCTCTGAGTGTTACTCTTGAATGTTCTCTGAGTGTTACTCTTGAATGTTCTCTGAGCGTTACTCTTGAATATTCTCTTAACATTCTGAAACAAGTAGCAACATTTAAAAAACGTTAGACAAACATCCAACTGAACTGGTTCAGAAAAGCGTTCTCTGAATGATGTATAAACAGACAATAGTGTTATTATTCAGCTCGACAACACGCGTGATTTAAGGGATCATGCATGTCTGGATTATGCTCTGATTTTACAAATGCAGCTTTAAAAGACGACACAAAAACATTTTTATCAATGAGCTTTTGCACACTCAGTCATACACTTAAATCACACATGCACACACACTTAGGGACGGAACGAGGTATGTGTGTGTGTGTGTGGCAGGTAGGGAGTGAAAGTGGTGTCTGGCCCTGCAGCGAGACAGCTGTGCAAACAGGCAGCTGATGATGTCGCAGCGCAGGGGATTCTGGGTAAGAGCGGGGCAGACGCACTTTGAAGCCAGTTTTTATAGTGCTCCTGAGAGCAGGTGTGGGACTGGAGATTTAAGATGAGGATATTGTGGGGGGCAAATCAAACCATATTTCAATTCGGTTGTGAAACAAGTATGTGAACATGCAAATTGTCCGATAGGTTCATAGAGTTTCGACTGTGTCTGAGTGAGAAATGAAATCATGTAGTATGTATTTTGTGCCAGAGCAATGATAAATGATACATAGACTGAAGAACAGTTTTAAACAGTTGCCTGAGTATTGAGAAATCCCATAGATGCACATAGACAGAAAGAAACCACACAGAACGCCATTAAAATAGTCTCAGATGGTTTGTATTGATTTTATTGAGATGAAACTTCTGTGTTTCTGCACATTTGCAAATGATTAATACTGAACTTCAGTAGCAGTCAAACGGACCACATCAATAGACTCTGGAAACCCTGCGTCGCTCCTGTCAGATGTGGTGGGAAAAATCGGCCAATCCACATGAAAGTGAAAATTGACCTGTTTATGATCAAACAGATTGAGATGGAAAAATATTGTGAGTTTCCACACTGTTAATCAAAGACACGCTTCACAGACAAAAACAAAATCTGAAGCAAGGCTCTGGACAAACTCTTTTTTTAGTGCTGCAGGTTCAAAAGCTATTACTGTTGCTTGTCGCAGTCACAGAGCAACGCCCTAGCAACCACTCAGAACCCCATACCAACTGCATAGCAACACCCTAGCAACCACTCAGGACACCATGCCGTCTGCATAGCAATGCCCAGTAGCAACCACTCAGAACACCATAACAATTACATAGCAACACCCTGGCAACCACTCAGAAAACCATAACAATTAAATAGCAACACCCTAGCAACCACTCAAAACACCATATAACAATTACATGGCAATGCCCAGTAGAAACCATTCGGAACACCATAACAATTACATAGCAACACCCTTGTAACCACTCAGAAAACCATAACAATTAAATAGCAACACCCTAGCAACCACTCAAAACACCATACCAAGTGCATGGCAATGTCCAGTAGCAACCTCTCAGAACACCATAACATATGCATAGCAACACCATAGCAACCACTCCACCATGTCAATTGCACAGCAATGTTAACAAATACTCAGAAAATCTTAGCCACTGCATAGCAATGCCCTAGCAACCACCAAAAACACCATAACATGTACATAGCAACACCCTAGCAACCACTTAGAACACCATACAAACTGCAAAGAAAAGCATTAACAATAACTTAGAAAATCTTAGCTACTGCATAGCAATGCCCTAGCAACCACTGAAAACACCATAACATGTGCATAGCAACACCCTAGCAACCACTCAAACACCATAACATGTGCATAGCAACACCCTAGCAACCACTTGGAACACCATACAAACTGCAAAGCAAAGCATTAACAATCACATAGAAAATCTTAGCTACTGCATAGCAACGCCCTAGCAACCACTGAAAATACCATAACATGCGCATAGCAAAACCCTAGCAACCACTTAGAACACCATACAAACTGCAAAGCAAAGCATTGACAATCACTTTAAAAATCTTAGCAACTGCATAACAATGCCCTAGCAACCACTAAAACACCATACCAACTGGATAGCAACGCCCTAGCAACCACTCAGAACCCCATACCAACTGCATAGCAAAGAATTAACAACCACTAAAACACCATACTAACTACATAGCAACACCCTAGCAACCACTCAAACACCATAACATGTGCATAGGAAGACCCTAGCAACCACTTAGAACACCATACAATATGCAAAGCATTAACAATCACTTAGAAAATCTTAGCAACTGCATTGCAACGCCCTAGCAACCACTGAAAACAGCACAACGTGCATAGCAACACC
>CM042241.1:69675786-69678286 GCA_023566225.1 Romanogobio albipinnatus | reverse complement strand
TTTCACTGGCTAAAATATGTAAAAGGAGTCATATCTTCCCCTAAAAAATATTTATTTATTTATTTGTCTGTGTGTATGTTTATTTACAATATTTAAAATTATATATATATATAATTTTTCTTTATATATATATATATATATATATATATATATATATATATATATATATATATATATATATATATATATATATATATATATTTATTTATTTACAATATTAAAAATTATATTTACAAATATTTATTTATTTTCACATTATTGGCTAAAATATGAAAAAGTAGTCATATTTAACCCTAAAAATATATATATATTTGTTTTAATTTATTTGTATGTGTTTATTTGTTTGTTTACTTATTTATTTTCACTAGCTAAAATATGAAAAAGGAGTCATAACTTACCCGGACAATTTTTTATTTATTTATTTTAATTTTACTGGCTAAAATATGAAGAAAAAAAAAGTAATATTTCACCCTAAAAATCTATTTCTACATTTGGTTAATTACTTGGTGTCATTTGTTTCTTTCATGCGTGTAATTTATTTTATTTATGCACTGTCCGAACTCCACACTTGAATCCATACGAGCAATAACACACAAAACATGTAAGAAGTGGCGGTCATGCAGTGGCTCATTGAGGACAATAACCCAATGCCCTGTGACCTCTGGAGCCGACAGGATCATGAAAACCTGGAGTGAGAGGAAGAGGAGATGAAAACACACACACTTCTGTTTCAGACACCAGATCAAAACCTGGAAAATCTATTATTTGACTACACACAAGAGACTCTGAACACATGAGACATGCTCCTTCAGACTCTGGACTGCAGCGCTCCCGTGTGTGTGTGCAGTGGAAGAACACGTGGATGTTTGGATCTGTCATGTGTGTCCACAGCGCCGCCTGCAGGTGAAGCAGCGTCACACGCCGGACTGTGCGCGGCCAGCAGGAGGCGCAGTGGAGCAGAGACGGCTTCATGTGTGTGAGGCCTCGCTCCTGATCCTTCACACTCGCTCTTACGCAATAATGATCCATCTAGAGCAGGCCACGGGAACACTGGAGCAGGTTTCACTGCTGTCAGGCGTTCTCCGTCCTGCTCTCTCAGCTGTAAAGCCCTCAGGCGTGCGTCTTCTCCTCCATATCCCGTGGAATGTCTGCTGGATGTTTGGACGCGGGTTTTAAAGTGTTAAGACGTCAACGTGCTTCAATTAGAGCCTCTAATCTAACTATCAGACCAGGGTGTTTTCAGCGCTGCTGAGAGATTCACATATTGTTGATTATAGTTGTAAATCACTTTAATTGTTTTTTTAATGATGGTGTCTGTGCATCTTTTAGAAAATAGAGCTGATGAATCTCTCTATTGTTAGTTTACTCATTTAACACCGTCTAGACGGTGCAGATATAGCACACTACAGCCCACAGTATATACTTTATAGAAGTGTGGAAACTCAATGTCGAAGCTGAAGTTGTGTCGTGTTGCATTAACAACACTCAAGTTTCCATTGAATGCCATTATTAGGGGCCAAGCACTGAAGGTGCGAAGGCACCTATTGAAACCGTTCCCGTTCTTCTTATTATTATTCTTACGCGACGAAGTCTATGGCAGCCCATAGAACCGTATGGTAAAAAGTTATTGAAATTTGTATATTTTATATATGAAATTTGGCACACTCATAGAGGACAGTCTGAAGTGTCAACATAGCAAATTTGGAGTCTCTAACTCAATCCCTCTAGCGCCACCACCTGTCCAAAGTTGCACTCATGTTTATGCTAATAACTTTTGAACCATAAGGGCTAGAAACAAAATTGGCTCAAGCCGATTCGATTGCACCATATGACGTCATTTTCCGTCATAATAATTTTCCCGCCATTTTGAATTTTCCGAAAAACCTACTTTTGCGAACTCGTCCTAGACGGTTCATCCGATTTGCACGAAAATTGAACCAGATCATCTTCAGACCATGCTGACAAAAAAACACGGAATTCAAGTTGATTCGTCAAATCGTTTTCAATAAACACACAAGCAAATTTTATGTAACGTTTGCGAAAACACACTTAAGGCAATATCTCCGCAACGCTTTATCGTATTCAAATCAAACTTGGTACATGTCATCACAAGCATGACCTGAGGCAACATGCAGCGTTTCGGCGCAGCGCCACCTACTGGTCCGGAGATACGAAAAATTGCTATTTTTGCTTATAACTTTTGAACCGTTTGTCCAAAAATCATAAAAGCGAGTCATCTGATATCCAATTTTACCATATCGGCCATTTTGACTGTCGGACATTTTGAATTATGTGCTAAAATGCTGTATTTTATGATCGCATTAACGGATTGTTACGAAACTTGGTATGGGTCATCAGCACGATGCCCTGAAGTAGCCTGAGAAGTTTCAAAACAGCGCCACCTAGTGGAGATTTTTTTCCCAAACGCTTATAACTTTGGGTGGGGTTGACTTATTTTCATGAGACTAACTGTTTTAGTCTCCTGAATCCTCGCCGAGTC
>CM042241.1:69653286-69670786 GCA_023566225.1 Romanogobio albipinnatus | reverse complement strand
GGCAGTGTGGGCTTTAGATCAGTAATTTAGTTTATATGGTTAATTTAGTTTAATAATTAGATTTATTTTGATATTTAGTTGAAAAATTTAGTGTCCCCAACTGAGCACGCCAAGCCAGAGGCAACAGTGGCAAGGAAACCAAAACCCCATCAGGTGACCTAATGGAGAAAAATAAACCTTGGGAGAAAACAGGCTCAGTCGGGGTGCCAGTTCTCCTCTGGCCAATTAACAAACAGCGTATTATTATTATTATTATTATTATTATTATTATTATTATTATTATTATTATTCTGGCAACTTTACAGGTCAGAGGTCATAATAGATCGGAATATTCGAAGGACCGGAGGCAACACGCTGGAGACGGGTTTATTGAGGACTCACCTAAAGGATTATTAGGAACACCTGTTCAATTTCTCATGAATGCAATTATCTAATCAACCAATCACATGGCAGCTGCTTCAATGCATTTAGGGGTGTGGTCCTGGTCAAGACAATCTCCTGAACTCCAAACTGAATGTCGGAATGGGAAAGAAAGGTGATTTAAGCAATTTTGAGCGTGGCATGGTTGTTGGTGCCAGACGGGCCGGTCTGAGTATTTCACAATCTGCTCAGTTACTGGGATTTTCACGCACAACCATTTCTAGGGTTTACAAAGAATGGTGCGAAAAGGGAAAAGCATCCAATATGCGGCAGTCCTGAGGGCGAAAATGCCTTGTTGATGCTAGAGGTCAGAGGAGAATGGGCCGACTGACTCAAGCTGATAGAAGAGCAACTTTGACTGAAATAACCACTCGTTACAACCGAGGTATGCAGCAAAGCATTTGTGAAGCCACAACAGCAGAAGACCCCACCGGGTACCACTCATCTCCACTACAAATAGGAAAAAGAGGCTACAATTTGCACCAGCTCACCAAAATTGGACAGTTGAAGACTGGAGAAATGTTGCCTGGTCTGATGAGTCTGGATTTCTGTTGAGACATTCAGATGGTAGAGTCAGAATTTGGCGTAAACAGAATGAAAACATGGATCCATCATGCCTTGTTACCACTGTGCAGGCTGGTGGTGGTGGTGTAATGGTGTGGGGGATGTTTTTTTGGCACACTTTAGGCCACTTAGTGCCAATTGGGCATGGTTTAAATGCCATGGCCTACCTGAGCATTGTTTCTGACCATGTCCATCCCTTTATGACCACCATGTGCCCATCCAGCACCCATGATGGCTACTTCCAGCAGGATAATGCATCATGTCACAAAGCTCGAATCATTTCAAATTGGTTTCTTGAACATGACAATGAGTTCACTGGACTAAAATGGCCCCCACAGTCCCCAGATCTCAACCCAATAGAGCATCTTTGGGATGTGGTGGAATGGGAGCTTCGTGCCCTGAATGTGCATCCCACAAATCTCCATCAACTGCAAGATGCTATCCTATCAATATGGGCCAACATTTCTAAAGAATACTTTCAGCGCCTTGTTGAATCAATGCCACGTAGAATTAAGGCAGTTCTGAAGGCCAAAGGGGGTCAAACACAGTATTAGTGGTGCTCCTAATAATCCTTTAGGTGAGTGTATATGTGCAGCTCCCTGTCTGTTGAAGATCATGTTCATGTTTGTTAGCCCAGGACATTTTACAAATCCAGACCAGACGATATTCTATGGCCATGTCTGGAATAAAGAGTAGCCTATCCATGTCATACAGTAAGATTTAAGATTTTGACCATATACCTATCGAAGTCACAGACGAACGCCAGTAAGCTATACTTGTTGTATGTCGACCACAGGGTGTCACTGTGGCCTCAACCCTTCGTCCTCGCCTACTCTGAGCTCGATTGCTATGTCTGAGGTAAACCACGCCCTCATCATTAGCCTACGCACGAATAAATGTAGAAATAAATAAATGTAGAAAGGAATAAATGTGGAAATAAATAAAAGAATAAATAAATAAATATGGAAAAAAAATTATGTATACATAAATAAGGAAATTAATGTATAAATAATTATTTAGTTCCGTTTTTTTGCTTTTCTATGTATATTTATTTTTATTTATTTATTTATTTATGTTTTCTTTTTTACATTTATTTGTATATTTAGTTATGTATTTATTTATTTTTAATAATGGCAGGTTTGGAATTCCATAAAAGAGCATCTCACCATTTACAAATAGCTGGAAACATTTTGGATAGTGCAAGTACTCTGAACAAAATATATAACACCGGCCTAGTGGTTTTTGGATATTTTACTGAAAAAAAATGTTACATGGTGTACCTTTAATTACAGAAAAAAATGTGATTAATTGGTACATTTTTAAAAAATGATTCCCAACACTAATATATATATATATATATATATATATATATATATATATATATATATATATATATATATATATATATATATATATATATATAGATAGAGAGAGAGAGAGAGAGAGAGAGAGAGAGAGAGAGAGAGAGAGAGAGAGAGAGAGAGAGATGTATATATCAATTTTGGATCTTATTCAGATATCGTAGATCTGGTTTTAACAGAGCGCAACTAGACATTTTACAGTGGTGTTGCCACTGGGTTGTTGCCAGGGTGTTGCTAAGGTGCTTTTGAATGGTTTTCAGCATTGCTATGCAGTTGCCATGTGATGATGGGATTCACTTCCAAATGAAATCTCCCAAATGTGGCATGTACATGGTGAAAAGCAACGGTCCTAGCACCGAGCCTTGTGGCACTCCATACACTCTAAAAAATGCTGAGTTAAAAACAAACAACCCAAGTTGGGTTGAAAATGGACTAACCCAGCAATTGGGTTGTTTCAACCCAGTGAATGGGTCGTTTTAACCCAGCGGTTGGGTTAAATGTTTGCTTAAAACAACCCAATCGCTGGGTTAAAACAACCCACTTGCTGGGTTAGTCCATTTTCAACCCAACTTGGATTGTTTTTAACCCAGAGTGTACTGAACTTGTGATCAGTGTGACATCTCTTCTGCCAATGCAATCTAATGTCAACGTGTGTGATCGCTAAGTGTTTGCCAGAATATTCCTATGCCGTTGCTAGGTACTTCTGGGATGTTGCTGTGCCGTTGCCATGTGACTATTGGGGTGTTCCGGGGTGATCCTATATCATTTCTTTTCTTCCAAAAATCCTCTTGTCTTTCCCAAATCTATTTGCTGTCTGTTCCGCTTCCTCTGCTCGGCTCTTCAGTTCATTTCTGTTTTTCAGCTTCGCTCAGTTCTGACCTTTAGTATTTTGTTTTCCTCTCACGTACGGTTCCATCTCAGTCTCTTAACAGACGTGAATCCAACCGTTTCAGTGTAGCGCTCCAGGGCGACTCCCCCCCCCAAAAAAACTGGCTGCATTTGGCCGTTAGCTTGTAGCATTTCATCTCAAGGTCAAAGAGGCTGAACAGATGAGTTTTCCTTCAGTTTAGCACCAAGACTTAACTCTGTGAACAGGAACGCCAGGGAGTATAAACAGACCCGGTTTTGTTTTCATGTTTGCTAATCATTTCCTCACGTTATTACGTGATCAGTATGGCCGCAGTCTCACGGGCCACAGTTCTGCTCAGATTTCGCCCGGCGTCAGGTGTTGGCCATGTGGGGTGAGGAAACGTCAAACCTCTGCTGGGACATCCTGATCTGACAGAAGAAGAAAAATAGTACGTGCATTAAGTGCATGAAACAGTAATGCACAAATGCTAGAAGTAATAAACGCAGATACTTATTTGAACTTTTTGTTGGCTTGAAAAAACCTAGCCAGTAAAGTTGACAAAGCTTGACGTTTGAAATGGTTTTAGTTTAGTAGTTTTAAAAGCCAGCCAGTTGTGTACCTAATTAGCTAGCTTGCTAACATTTTTAGTATGTTGCTAGCATGTTTTGACGTGTTGTAAGCATGAATTGGTGTTGCTTGCATGATTTAGCATGTTGCTAGCATGTTTTAGCATGTTGCTAGCATTATTTAACTTGTCACTATCACAAATTAGAATGTTGCTAACATAGTTTAACAGTTTTTAAGCGTGTTTAGCATTAATTAGCATTCTGCTACCATTTTTAACACATTGCTAACATGAATTAGCATGTTGTTAGCATGATTTAACATGTTTGCTAGGATATTTTAACATTAGCTTGTTTTAACATGATTTAACATGTGGCTAGCATGATTTAACACTTTGCTAGTGTGATTTAACATTTGGTTAACATGTTTTACCACATTGCTAGCATGTTTTAGCATGTTGTTAACATTATTTAACTTGTCACTATCACAAATTAGAATGTTTTGCTAACATAGTTTAACAGTTTTTTAGAGTGTTTAATATTAATTAGCATTCTGCTACCATTTTTAACACATTTGCTAACATGAATTATCATGTTGTTAACATGAATTAGCATGTTGTTAGCATGATTTAACATGTTTGCTAGGATATTTTAACATTAATTAGCTTGTTTTAACATGATTTAACATGTGGCTAGCATGATTTAACACTTTGCTAGTGTGATTTAACATTTGGTTAACATGTTTTACCACATTGCTAGCATGTTTTAGCACGTTGCTAACATTATTTAACTTGTCACTATCACAAATTAGAATGTTTTGCTAACATAGTTTAACAGTTTTTTAGAGTGTTTAGTATTAATTAGCATTCTGCTACCATTTTTAACACATTTGCTAACATGAATTATCATGTTGTTAACATGAATTAGCATGTTGTTAGCATGATTTAACATGTTTGCTAGGATATTTTAACATTAATTAGCATGTTTTAACATGATTTAACATGTGGCTAGCATGATTTAACACTTTGCTAGTGTGATTTAACATTTTGTTAACATGTATTACCACATTGCTAGCATGTTTTAGCATGTTGCTAACATTATTTAACATGTCACTATCACAAATTAGAATGTTTTGCTAACATAGTTTAACAGTTTTTTAGAGTGTTTAATATTAATTAGCATTCTGCTACCATTTTTAACACATTTGTTAACATGAATTATCATGTTGTTAACATGATTTAGCATTGTTGCTAACATGTCTTAATATGTTGTTAACATGATTTAGCTTTTTGCTATCATGATTTAACATGTCACTAGCATGTTATCACAAATTAGAATGTTGCTAACATAATTTAACAATTTGTTAGTGTGTTTTAGCATGAATTAGCATTCTGCTACCATTTTTTACACATTGCCAACATGAATTAGCATGTTTTATCAATAATTAGCACGTAGTTAACATGAAGTAGCATGTTGTTATCATGAATTAACATGTGTGCTATGATATTTTAGCATGAATCAGCATTTGTTGTTAGCATTTTGTTAATATACATTAGCATAATTACAATGTTGCTACCATTTTTAACACATTTATCATGAATTAGCATTTTGTTTACATGAAGTAGCATGTTGTTAACATTATTTAAAAAAAATTCTAGGATATATTAACACTAATTAACATGTTTTCTCATGATTTACCATTAGTATGATTTAACACATTGCTAGCATGATTTAGCATTTTTATCTAACATGTTTTACCACATTGCTAGCATGATTTAGCATTGTTTGCTAACATGTCTTAATATGTTGTTAACGTGATTTTGCATTTTGCTAGCATGATATATCATTTTTGCTAACATGTTTAAGCATGAATTAGCATGTTACTGCCATTATTTAACCTGTAGCTAGCATGGTAGTAGAATGATTTAGCATTTTACTATTATATTGTTAGAAATGAATTGGCATGATGTAGCTTTATTTAACATGTTGTTAAAATTTTGTTTGTATGATTTAACATGTTGCTAACATGTTTTACCACATTGCTAGCATGATTTAGCATGTTTTGATAACATATCTTAATATGTTGTTAACACGATTTAGCATGTAGCTAGCATGATTCAACACGTTTGATAGCATGATTTTACATTTTGCATAATTAATGCAAAACATGTTTTAACATTAATTAGCATGTTGCTAGCCCTATTTAACGTGTTGCTAGCATGTTGTTAGCATTATTTAGCTTTTTACTATCATATTGTTAACATTTAATTAGCATGATTTAGCATTTTGTTAGCATTATTTAACATGATTTAGCATGTTGCTAACATGTTTTACCACATTGCTAGCATGTCCTAAGGTATTTGCTAGGCTTTGTTAATCGTCATTTTCAGGAAAACCGTAAGTCGGATCAGTTTGAAAACACACATGAACCCGTGTCAGAACTGGCTGAAGGTCTGAGCCGAGTTTGGTGGTTGTTTCTTGAAAGCTCCAAGAGGAGATACTGTTCAAATTTTAGTTACTTACTGCATTAGCAATCGTCCAAATATTGCCATTAGCCATTAAAAAAACATTACCGTCGACCACTAATTAATATGACATGACACATACATTCATTCCAGCTCATCTGAGGTGGTGTGCAATCATAATAAATCTCTGAAAAGAGATCAGAACAGCAGTGAGATGTCATTTATGTGCTCCAAATGCATATGTGTCTGGAGCGCTGCCTGCGCGCGTGCCGCGTCTGCTAGCGCTGACAGGATCTTGGAGGCCGTGCGGCCTTGCCGAACCTGGCCTGGAATCTGGGTTAAAAGAGAGAGAGAGAGAGAGAGAGAGAGAGAGAGAGAGAGAGAGAGAGAGAGGGGGACAGGCGATGCCAAACGGATGTGAGGTCACCGTGGCGGCCTCCCTCTCACTGCGGTTGTCACCTCGTCTTCTCGTGGAAATAAATAATGGCACGAGGGATGGTTTCTGCAGGCTAGTGACGACATCACGCATAATGCTTCTAATATCACTTACACACATACGTGTGTTAGCAGCGCACGCACATCCACACGCTCTCCGCTCAGATGAGAGCAACAGGTGCTGGGACAGAAAGAGCCTCAACATTTTCTCATTTTTTCCAGGTGGTCTTTTTCTCTTTATGATTGAGTTCAGCTGTTGAGAGCGCGCTGAGGATTTCTGCTAACGCTACGCTGCAAAACGTAGTTTCTTTCTTGGTATTGTTGTCTTGTTTATTCCTAAATCAAGAAACATATATTTGAGAAGCAAAATGACGAAAAATATCCCATAATTTACCCTCAAGCCATCCTAGGTGTATATGAAATTATTTTATCAGCCAAACGCTAGCTATCTATCATGTTAGCAACAAGATATTGAATCATGTTAGCAATGTGCAAAAACATTTCATGTTAGAAAACATGTTAAAACATGCTAGCAATGTGCTAAAATATGTTTAATCATGTATGTTAAATCATGCAATCAACATGCTAAATCATGTTAACGAGGTGCAAAAATATGCAAACAATATGATAAAACATGCTAGCAATGCTAATTCATGTTGGCAATTTGCAAAAACATGCTTTCATGTTAGCAAAAAGCTAAACATGTTGATTCATTTTTTAAATGTGCTAAAACATACTAAATCATGTTAGCTACAGGCTAGTAATGTGCTTAAACATGTTAATTCATGATAGAAATGTGTTAAAATGTTACATCATGCTATCAACATGTTAAATCATGTTAGCAATAGTTAAATTATGCTATCAACATGTTAAATCATGTTAGCAATAGTTAAATTATGCTATCAACATGTTAAATCATGTTAGCAATAGTTAAATCATGCTATCAACATGTTAAATCATGTTAGCAATAGTTAAATTATGCTATCAACATGTTAAATCGTGTTAGCAATAGTTATATCATGCTATCAACATGTTAAATCATGCTATCAACATGTTAAATCATGTTAGCAATAGTTAAATCATGCTATCAACATGTTAAATCATGTTAGCAATAGTTAAATTATGCTATCAACATGTTAAATCATGTTAGCAATAGTTACATTATGCTATCAACATGTTAAATCATGCTATCAACATGTTAAATCATGTTAGTAATAGTTAAATCATGCTATCAACATGTTAAATCATGCTATCAACATGTTAAATCATGTTAGTAATAGTTAAATCATGCTATCAACATGTTAAATCATGTTAGCAATAGTTAAATTATGCTATCAACATGTTAAATCGTGTTAGCAATAGTTATATCATGCTATCAACATGTTAAATCATGCTATAAACATGTTAAATCATGTTAGCAATAGTTAAATCATGCTATCAACATGTTAAATCATGTTAGCAATAGTTAAATCATGCTATCAACATGTTAAATCGTGTTAGCAATAGTTATATCATGCTATCAACATTTTAAATCATGCTATCAACATGGTAAATCATGTTAGCAATAGTTATATCATGCTAGCAATGGGCACAAAAATGTTAATTAATGCTAACAATATGTTAAAAGATGTTAGAAATGCTAATGCTTAATGTTAGCAATGAGCAAAAACATGCTATTTCATGGTAGCAAGATGCTAAACATGTTGATTAATGCTAACAATATATTAAAAGATGTTAGAAATGCTAATGCTTAATGTTAGCAATGAGCAAAAACATGCTATTTCATGGTAGCAAAATGCTAAACATGTTGATTAATGCTAACGATATGTTAAAACATGCTTAATTGTGTTATCAATGTGGTAAATCATGTTAACAATGTGCTAAATCATGCTAGCTACATGTTAGCAAATGTGCTAAAACATGTAAATTCATTATAGAAATGTGTTAAAACATTACATCATGCTATCAACATGTTAAATCATGTTAGCAATAGTTAAATCATGCTATCAACATGTTAAATCATGTTAGCAATAGTTATATCATGCTATCAACATGTTAAATCATGTTAGCAATAGTTATATCATGCTATCAACATGTTAAATCATGCTATCAACATGTTAAATCATGTTAGCAATAGTTAAATCATGCTATCAACATGTTAAATCATGCTATCAACATGTTAAATCATGCTATCAACATGTTAAATCATGTTAGCAATAGTTAAATCATGATATCAACATGTTAAATCATGCTATCAACATGTTAAATCATGTTAGCAATAGTTAAATCATGCTATCAACATGTTAAATCATGCTATCAACATGTTAAATCATGTTAGCAATAGTTAAATAATGCTAGCAATGGGTCGGACGCTCTAACAAGGAGACTAAAGGCTACAACCTCTAGCGTCAGTCGCTTCAGCATCTCTTGATATCAGAGGAGTGAGGTTTACTCACACAGTGACTACTACCTGACCTCGGTTACACTCACCCCCCTAAACCTCACTCCCATCCGGGTCACGGCACCATTGTAACCCCTCCTGTTCGGACCGCCCCGCTCCAAGCGGGACTCGAACCTGGGTCCACCAGCATGAAAGTGGGACTCTAACAAGGAGACTAAAGGCTGCAACCTCTGGTGTCAGTCGCTAGAGAGTCTCTTGAGATCAGAGGAGTGAGGTTTACTCGCACAGCGACTACTAGCTGGCCTCCGTTACAGCTGGTCTCGTTGGCCTCCCTCTCTAGTGCTCACCAAATCATATGCCCTGCTTTTGATGATGAACGTATTGATTGTTAATTAAATATGCACGTGTGTCGACTGCATTGGACATGTTTGCAGTCTCATGTGCTCTGTCCGTTTAGATGCACACTTGGGAATCTGGGGGGAAACAGTAGCTGGCGATTTGTAATTCTTCTGCATATCCTTCTGTTAGGCACACTGTATAGTGTTTCCTCTTTTCCTGGCTGTACCTGCTTTAATCGTCGCTCACCTTTGTTCTCCCGTGGGATCTTAAGGAAAGGAGGATGAAACGGACATGTTATCTACTCCGGAATGCCACGAAAGAGCCACTGAAGAGAAACCTTTTTTTTAAGACGCACACACTCATACAGGGCTCATTGTTGGCGGTGTAGCGTCTGTGATCAGGCAGGCCTAAGAATGATCAGCGCACGGCCCCGTCTCCGCTTTCTTCCCATCTCACCCCTGATCCCGGGCCCCGTCGGCTCCACACAGAGCTCTCTCACAACCCTGCACACTCCGATTATTATCTGCCCGCCGTTCTTCCTGCTTTTTCATCTGCCCTCCGCTTTTGTCCTCTCCTTTACTCATTTCCGCTCTTCCACCGCCGTGTCCTTGCTCACCTGTGGAGGGAAGCAGCCAGCGGGAACACTGTTGTGTTTGGAAGCTTTGCTTGATGATATAATTGCTTTAGATCTTCTTTTGTTTTGCAGCTGTTTTGAGAACTTATTAAAGATTACGTAGGGTTGAAGGAACAATCCGAGCCGTCGTCTGTTATTATAAAGTGATGTGCTTTAGTAAGATTAGCTGTACTGTCTAGAGAATGAATTTGGGACACGTTTTTCCCTTTATATACTCAAATACACAGTCGGAAGGAATGTAAAACGGGGGCACATACTTTTTCACAGAACTTAAAATGGAGAAATTCTTTCTCCTGGAAATAACAACAGACACAAATAAGTGAATAGTTGATATTAACTCAAAAAAGTAATTAGGTTCTAGCAAGGTAGAAATTACACAGTTTTAACACATCGAGTTGAAAGAACAATCAGAGCCGCATGTCCAAAAGTGGGCAAGCCATAATGCCAGAATAAAGGCTAATAATGCCAGAATACAAACTAAAGAATAATGAAGATTACGTGAAGGGTTTGTCGAGAGAACAATAGAAACATGAATGGAGCAGACGTTTAGTCATGTCCAGTCATCTTTATCTCTCCAGCTCTTCACACGCAGATGCTTCAGTTTTACAGCGATAATAGGAAATTCATTTTGTTTTAGATGAAAAGCTAAAGCAAGTTTTTTTTTAAATCATATTTTCAATATTTTATCTTATAATTATGACTTAGCATGTCATATTTTTGACTCTTGATCTGATAACGAGGACTTTTAAAATCATATTTTCAACATTTTATCTAATAATGAGGACTTTTAAAATCATATTTTCAACATTTTATCTAATAACGAGGACTTTTAAAATCATATTTTCAACATTTTATCTAATAATGAGGACTTTTAAAACCATATTTTAACATTTTATCTAATAATGAGGACTTTTAAAATCATATTTTAACATTTTATCTAATAATGAGGACTTTTAAAACCATATTTTAACATTTTATCTAATAATGAGGACTTTTAAAACCATATTTTAACATTATATCTAATAATGAGGACTTTTAAAACCATATTTTAACATTTTATCTAATAATGAGGACTTTTAAAATCATATTTTAACATTATATCTTATAATGAGGACTTTTAAAACCATATTTTAACATTTTATTTAATAATGAGGACTTTTAAAACCATATTTTAACATTTTATTTAATAATGAGGACTTTTAAAACCATATTTTAACATTTTATCTAATAATGAGGACTTTTAAAACCATATTTTAACATTTTATCTAATAATGAGGACTTTTAAAATCATATTTTAACATTTTATCTAATAATGAGGACTTTTAAAATCATATTTTAACATTATATCTTATAATGAGGACTTTTAAAACCATATTTTAACATTTTATTTAATAATGAGGACTTTTAAAACCATATTTTAACATTTTATCTAATAATGAGGACTTTTAAAACCATATTTTAACATTATATCTAATAATGAGGACTTTTAAAACCATATTTTAACATTTTATCTAATAATGAGGACTTTTAAAATCATATTTTAACATTTTATCTAATAATGAGGACTTTTAAAACCATATTTTAACATTTTATCTAATAATGAGGACTTTTAAAACCATATTTTAACATTATATCTAATAATGAGGACTTTTAAAACCATATTTTAACATTTTATCTAATAATGAGGACTTTTAAAATCATATTTTAACATTATATCTTATAATGAGGACTTTTAAAACCATATTTTAACATTTTATTTAATAATGAGGACTTTTAAAACCATATTTTAACATTTTATCTAATAATGAGGACTTTTAAAACCATATTTTAACATTATATCTAATAATGAGGACTTTTAAAACCATATTTTAACATTTTATCTAATAATGAGGACTTTTAAAATCATATTTTAACATTATATCTTATAATGAGGACTTTTAAAACCATATTTTAACATTTTATTTAATAATGAGGACTTTTAAAACCATATTTTAACATTTTATTTAATAATGAGGACTTTTAAAACCATATTTTAACATTTTATCTAATAATGAGGACTTTTAAAATCATATTTTCAACATTTTATCTAATAATGAGGACTTTTAAAACCATATTTTAACATTTTATCTAATAATGAGGACTTTTAAAATCATATTTTAACATTTTATCTAATAATGAGGACTTTTAAAACCATATTTTAACATTTTATCTAATAATGAGGACTTTTAAAACCATATTTTAACATTATATCTAATAATGAGGACTTTTAAAACCATATTTTAACATTTTATCTAATAATGAGGACTTTTAAAATCATATTTTAACATTATATCTTATAATGAGGACTTTTAAAACCATATTTTAACATTTTATTTAATAATGAGGACTTTTAAAACCATATTTTAACATTTTATTTAATAATGAGGACTTTTAAAACCATATTTTAACATTTTATCTAATAATGAGGACTTTTAAAACCATATTTTAACATTTTATCTAATAATGAGGACTTTTAAAATCATATTTTAACATTTTATCTAATAATGAGGACTTTTAAAATCATATTTTAACATTATATCTTATAATGAGGACTTTTAAAACCATATTTTAACATTTTATTTAATAATGAGGACTTTTAAAACCATATTTTAACATTTTATCTAATAATGAGGACTTTTAAAACCATATTTTAACATTTTATCTAATAATGAGGACTTTTAAAATCATATTTTAACATTTTATCTAATAATGAGGACTTTTAAAACCATATTTTAACATTTTATCTAATAATGAGGACTTTTAAAATCATATTTTAACATTTTATTTAATAATGAGGACTTTTAAAACCATATTTTAACATTTTATCTAATAATGAGGACTTTTAAAACCATATTTTAACATTTTATCTAATAATGAGGACTTTTAAAATCATATTTTAACATTTTATTTAATAATGAGGACTTTTAAAACCATATTTTAACATTTTATCTAATAATGAGGACTTTTAAAACCATATTTTAACATTTTATCTAATAATGAGGACTTTTAAAATCATATTTTAACATTATATCTTATAATGAGGACTTTTAAAACCATATTTTAACATTTTATTTAATAATGAGGACTTTTAAAACCATATTTTAACATTTTATCTAATAATGAGGACTTTTAAAACCATATTTTAACATTTTATCTGATAATGAGGACTTTTAAAACCATATTTTAACATTATATCTAATAATGAGGACTTTTAAAACCATATTTTAACATTTTATCTAATAATGAGGACTTTTAAAATCATATTTTAACATTTTATCTAATAATGAGGACTTTTAAAACCATATTTTAACATTTTATCTAATAATGAGGACTTTTAAAACCATATTTTAACATTTTATCTAATAATGAGGACTTTTAAAATCATATTTTAACATTTTATTTAATAATGAGGACTTTTAAAACCATATTTTAACATTTTATCTAATAATGAGGACTTTTAAAACCATATTTTAACATTTTATCTAATAATGAGGACTTTTAAAATCATATTTTAACATTATATCTTATAATGAGGACTTTTAAAACCATATTTTAACATTTTATTTAATAATGAGGACTTTTAAAACCATATTTTAACATTTTATCTAATAATGAGGACTTTTAAAACCATATTTTAACATTTTATCTGATAATGAGGACTTTTAAAACCATATTTTAACATTATATCTAATAATGAGGACTTTTAAAACCATATTTTAACATTTTATCTAATAATGAGGACTTTTAAAATCATATTTTAACATTTTATCTAATAATGAGGACTTTTAAAACCATATTTTAACATTTTATCTAATAATGAGGACTTTTAAAACCATATTTTAACATTATATCTAATAATGAGGACTTTTAAAACCATATTTTAACATTTTATCTAATAATGAGGACTTTTAAAATCATATTTTAACATTATATCTTATAATGAGGACTTTTAAAACCATATTTTAACATTTTATTTAATAATGAGGACTTTTAAAACCATATTTTAACATTTTATCTAATAATGAGGACTTTTAAAACCATATTTTAACATTTTATCTAATAATGAGGACTTTTAAAATCATATTTTAACATTTTATCTAATAATGAGGACTTTTAAAACCATATTTTAACATTTTATCTAATAATGAGGACTTTTAAAATCATATTTTAACATTTTATTTAATAATGAGGACTTTTAAAACCATATTTTAACATTTTATCTAATAATGAGGACTTTTAAAACCATATTTTAACATTTTATCTAATAATGAGGACTTTTAAAATCATATTTTAACATTTTATTTAATAATGAGGACTTTTAAAACCATATTTTAACATTTTATCTAATAATGAGGACTTTTAAAACCATATTTTAACATTTTATCTAATAATGAGGACTTTTAAAATCATATTTTAACATTATATCTTATAATGAGGACTTTTAAAACCATATTTTAACATTTTATTTAATAATGAGGACTTTTAAAACCATATTTTAACATTTTATCTAATAATGAGGACTTTTAAAACCATATTTTAACATTTTATCTGATAATGAGGACTTTTAAAACCATATTTTAACATTATATCTAATAATGAGGACTTTTAAAACCATATTTTAACATTTTATCTAATAATGAGGACTTTTAAAATCATATTTTAACATTTTATCTAATAATGAGGACTTTTAAAACCATATTTTAACATTTTATCTAATAATGAGGACTTTTAAAACCATATTTTAACATTTTATCTAATAATGAGGACTTTTAAAATCATATTTTAACATTTTATTTAATAATGAGGACTTTTAAAACCATATTTTAACATTTTATCTAATAATGAGGACTTTTAAAACCATATTTTAACATTTTATCTAATAATGAGGACTTTTAAAATCATATTTTAACATTATATCTTATAATGAGGACTTTTAAAACCATATTTTAACATTTTATTTAATAATGAGGACTTTTAAAACCATATTTTAACATTATATCTAATAATGAGGACTTTTAAAACCATATTTTAACATTTTATCTGATAATGAGGACTTTTAAAATCATATTTTAACATTTTATCTAATAATGAGGACTTTTAAAACCATATTTTAACATTTTATCTAATAATGAGGACTTTTAAAACCATATTTTAACATTTTATCTGATAATGAGGACTTTTAAAACCATATTTTAACATTATATCTAATAATGAGGACTTTTAAAACCATATTTTAACATTTTATCTAATAATGAGGACTTTTAAAATCATATTTTAACATTTTATCTAATAATGAGGACTTTTAAAACCATATTTTAACATTTTATCTAATAATGAGGACTTTTAAAACCATATTTTAACATTATATCTAATAATGAGGACTTTTAAAACCATATTTTAACATTTTATCTAATAATGAGGACTTTTAAAATCATATTTTAACATTATATCTTATAATGAGGACTTTTAAAACCATATTTTAACATTTTATTTAATAATGAGGACTTTTAAAACCATATTTTAACATTTTATCTAATAATGAGGACTTTTAAAACCATATTTTAACATTATATCTAATAATGAGGACTTTTAAAACCATATTTTAACATTTTATCTAATAATGAGGACTTTTAAAATCATATTTTAACATTATATCTTATAATGAGGACTTTTAAAACCATATTTTAACATTTTATTTAATAATGAGGACTTTTAAAACCATATTTTAACATTTTATTTAATAATGAGGACTTTTAAAACCATATTTTCCCTATGGAGGCCTATCTGAGGCCTTTCTCAGCCTCAGCTTTCAACAAAAATATCTTCAATTGTGTTCCAAAGATGAACGAATGTCTTACGGGTGTCGAACGACATGAGGGTGAGTAATTAATGACATAATTTTCATTTTTGGGTGAACTAACCCTTTAACATTTTATCTTATAATTATGACTTAGCATGTCATATTTGTGACTTTTTTTCTAATAATGAGGACTTTTAAAATCATAATTTTATCTTATAATTATGACTTAGCATGTCATATTTGTGACTTTTTTTCTAATAATGAGGACTTTTAAAATCATAATTTTATCTTATAATTATGACTTAGCATGTCATATTTGTGACTTTTTTCTTATAATGAGGACTTTTAAAATCATATTTTCAACATTTTATCTTATAATTATGACTTAGCATGTCATATTTGTGACTTTTTTCTTATAATGAGGACTTTTAAAATCATATTTTCAACATTTTATCTTATAATTATGACTTAGCATGTCATATTTTTGACTTTTTATCTCGTAATTATGACTTAATGATAACTGAAATGAGCTGATCAGTTACATAGTTGAATATTTAGTGTTTACAGTTCCATATTTTATTAGGATCTTATCAGCCTTCTCTAAAAACTCATGACATGATCTTATAAAATGTTTAATAAAATTCATAGTTTTGGAAATAACATCCTGAGATTTGAAATGAAACATGAGCAGACAGTTCTAACATAAACCTAACCAACTTGAAGTGATGCATGTCGGGCATTTCATGATATAGTTTGACTGATTCATGATATAGTTATAAATGCATTTGGGAACTCAAGCAATAGTTTCAGTAGTTCTCAGTTTGATCTACTGGAGAAATACTTGCGATATTATTGAGCTTTCATTTGCGATTGTGGAGGATAATAATCTGGACAGGTCTTGAATCAGCAAAAAGAGGGATGTTGTGCTAAAAGCAAACGCAGCCGTTGATCTGAGTGTTTTGAGAGCGTGTGTGTTGGTCTCCATGGCAAGACGTCTGTTTTCTCTCCTCTCGGCTCGCGTTTCCATTCAGGAGTGGGAGAGCAGAATGAACGGAATGCTAGGAAGAACGTGCCACTGCCGAGCATTTGACGGCCCGCCTTTTCCAGGCACTTCACACTTGACCCATGACCGCTCTTGACCTTTACTTTGCCTTGATCTTCATCTAGTCTTCTTTAGAGACGCCTAATCAAACCGTAAAACAATCATTTGTTAGGTCATGAATGCAGGGCCATAAAACCAATGCAAGTCTTGCCGTGGTGTTTATCCTGAGCGTTTGAGATGAGCATTCATGGATGAAATGGAAGTTTAATGGTCCGATGACCGAGCCCTGCAGAACACCGTAAACTTTAACTTGACTGGGAATGATGCCGTCACTGTTGTCTTGGCAATTAGGGGAGAAAACCTAGATCACACAGCCTGCCTTGCCTCCGCTGACCTTGCAGATGACCTTTCTCCACAGTTTGTGACCGCAAAGATCAAACATCTAGTGGGAGAGTTGTCATCTCTATGGATACCGACAAATGTTGACGGGCGATGTTAACTGACGGGTCTCTGATGATGTCAGACACCGACTGACACCCGCCGCTGACCCATCATAACCTGGGAGTTGGTCTTGTTGCCCTGGTGAC
>CM042241.1:69645786-69650786 GCA_023566225.1 Romanogobio albipinnatus | reverse complement strand
GCAAACACACACACACACACACACACACACACACACACACACACACACACACACACACACACACACACACACACACACACTTTGAACACAGTGTTATAATCTAAGAGAAATCGCTTATAATGTAAAAATAATTCATAACATATGGTTATCCATACGGAAATTGCAAACAAAGTAGAAGCTGTCTATAGAATCAATATCTCTAGAAATCAGAAATCAGATCAGAGGATTAAATAACACACACATGTCCTAAAATTGAACGCGGTGCAGATGAAATGTGTGATAGTCAGAGCGTTATGAAAGGCGGTTCCTGTGAATTAAACATTTATAAACACGAAACACTTGTTCTGTGCAGTGAAAGTATACTGTGTGGTTTTGTGTATTCTACTAACATAATTGAAAAAAGAGCACTTTTGATGATCTGTTGTGATATTAGTAATGAGTTTTGAAAATGTATTGCTTGTGAAAATAGTACCAAAGCGAATGAAAAAACTGTTAAAGATGCACCACAAGTGAGATTTCTGAGAACTCCTTCATCACAGATATTCGATGAATAATGACTTCAGTTCCTCACACAAATCTATCATATGACGTTAGAATACTTGGAACACAGAGTCATATTGAGAATATATTTATGGTGCTTTTGTCGCTGTTGGTTTGTGGTCGTTGCACAATGAAACAGTGACGGCGTTTTGATGAACTTCCCCTTTTCGGTTCCACGAAAGGAAATACAGAATGTCCTTATTTTGTGGACTAACCCAGCAATTGGGTTGTTTTAACCCAGCGGTTGGGTTAAATGTTTGCTTAAAACAACCCAATTGCTGGGATAGTCCATTTTCAACCCAACTTGGGTTATTTTTAACCCAGCCTTTTTTAGAGTATACTCATTTAAAGTGAGTTTTGAGTAAAAGTGTAATATCAATCTTTTAAATTGTGTAGCGTAAGGCTAATTGTATATCTAATGTACCTGTATGCCAGGAGCTATTATTTCCCGTAAACTAATTTAACCCAACCGCTGGGTTAAAACGACCCATTCTCTGGGCATTTTTTAGAGTGTAGAAAGACTTCAGATAATGGGTGGATTAATATATAGTGGGATGAAAGTGGTGAGATGGGCAAGCTAGAATAAAGGCTAATAATGGCTGAATACGAAAGAATAACGATAAAAGAATAATGAAGATGACACTTTTTTTTTATAGAAATCTGGTGGTAGCACTTTTAGCATAGCTTAGCATAGATCATTGAATCGGATTAGACTATCTCGCTCAAAAAATGACCAAAGAGTTTCGATATTTTTCCGATTTAAAACTTGACTCTTCTGTAGTTACAAGGAATAGTTTTGTCAAATAAAAATAGCAGGCCTACCTCAATCCACAGCTTTTTATTTATTTTTAAGTAACATGTCTTAGGGTGCTATCACACCTGCCTCATTTATTTCGGTTGAATCGTACTAGAGTTGGTTTTCCCCTTTGATGCGGTTCGTTTGGTCAGGTGTGAAAGCAGCAATCGCACTCGAGTGCGCACCAAAAGCGGACCAAACAAGCGCATCGAGAGCTCCTTGAAGAGGTGGTCTCGGTATGCTTTCAAACAAACTCTGGAGTGGTTTGTTTGTGGTGAGAACTTGATCCGACCTCGAACAGACCCAACTGCAAAAAGTACTGATCATTTTTGGACTAAACCAGCTGCCGTAGTCAGCTGCGCTGTGCATTATGGGATGAGGAAGTGTTTGTTGACAGTTTGCACTTTAGCATGGCAGCTCGCGGACAAACTTGTAGTGGCGAGGAGGTGCGGAGCCTCATAGAAATTTGGTCTGATGACCATATTAGGTCCCAACTTTCGAAAACTCACAAGAACGAGCGATGCACGCTCGCCGTTTGCAGCGCATTAGAACGCTGTTTTCAACCCGCATCCGCGCTTCATTATAGAAATGTGTTGTTTGCATATTGTGGTGTATACAAAACCAGCCCGCGCAGTCGCAGTTTGGGAAATAAGCCATGGCCAATGAGTGATATGGATGTTGTCATGTGACTGCATTTTGGTTCGTTTCAACTGGTTCGGCCCAAAGCAATCAGTGTGGTGTGAAAAGGAACCAAAAAAGCTGAAAAATGCTACAGTGTATAATTGTTTGCCCTTGGTTCGGACCAAATGAACCGAACTAGAGAGGTGAAAGCACCCTAAGTGATGTGGGTTAGTCTGGAGCGCAGCCTGTTGACAGAAAACACCTCTCAAGCCTCGCTTATACTTTCGTCTGTCTCCGCAGTGCGAGCCTCTTCTGACAGGGTGCACGCCTTCTGCGCTCTCCGCTGTGCTGTTCTTTGAAACGTCAGAGGGCGACTCATACGTGATAATGTTTACTTTAGTAAACTTGACCAAACCACACTACAAAAAGCCTTAAAGGTCCCGTTCTTCGTGATCCCATTGTTCAAACTTTAGTGTGTAATGTTGCTGTTAGAGCATAAATAATACCTGTAAAATTATAAAGCTCAAAGTTCAATGCCAAGCGAGATATTTTATTTAACAGAAGTTCCCTTTCAAAGCCTACAGCGAACGGCCGGCTTGGACTACATCCTGGTACTTCCTTCATAAATGACGTCAGTAGAACAGTAGAACAGACTAACCTCCGCCCACAAGAATACGCGAAAAAGGGGGCGTGGTCTTGTTGCTGTCCCACGTGGAGCAGAGGATGTGTTGCGTGGAGAAAAGGAAGTGCTGCGTTTGAGTGTGTTTGTCGCCATGTCGTCGAGACGCTGTTATTTTCATCCCGGAGTCAAATCACCTTTGTTTGGCTTTCCCAGGGACGCTGTAGAGATCATTAAGCGCATATATCTCCCGTTAAGAGGCGTGACCTTTCCACGTTCGCTAAGCTGCTGTCGAATCACAACACAGGAACCGTGCCACGTTTGCTAAGCTGCGGTCAAATCACAACACGGGAACCGCTGGCTCAATCAGAACTCGTTACGTGTTTCTGAAGGAGGGACTTCATAGAATAAAGGAAGTCATCACCCGTTTTTAGGACAGTGAAAACAGCGGTATACAGATCAGTCAATTGTGTTAAAAATACAGTTTTTTTTACACGCGAAACATGAACACATGTTATATTGCACACTGTAAACACAATCAAAGCTTCAAAAAAACACGAAGAACGGGACCTTTAAACAAGGCTTCAGATGGCACTGATGCCCCGGGAATATAGAGATAACGCCTCGCTAGAGTGGCCAGCCTCGGGAAGTGCCTTTCATTGGCTTTCCACCATTCAGGAGCTTGTACTGTATTTTAATACAGTACATAGCATATTTTGCAATATGAGCATCCCTACACTGCTGTGGACGTTGTTTACCTAATTAATGTGTTTACTGTAATAATGGACTGAGGACGGGAGTACGATTTGGTATTCGGTTTCGGATTCGGCAGAATCTTAACTAGTGAATTCGGTATTCGGTACACAATTAGCCCTTAGTTATACCATTGTTTTCCTCACTTAGATCAGAGGTTCGGTCCTAGAGAGTTTGGCTCCAACCCTGAGAGACATCTATAGAAGCTCTCATTGAGAATTAACAGAGCTTTAGATGTTTTATTGAACAACGGTCACCATTATGGAGATCAGTGTTTCCTTTAGTTGGGCAGTTTGACTCTTGGCTTTTTATGTGAGTTTGTGGTTTTTGTTACAGTGTTAACAAAACACACAATCTGCTCAAATCAAAAGAAGCCATAAACAAAAATTGTCATGAAGAAAAATGTTTGACTAAACTAATCACTGACTAAAAATAATATTAACAAACAATACTTTCTTGCCACAGGTCAGAGATTCTGAATTCTGATTATTAAACACATTCTAGGGGGGAAAAAAGTTTAGATGCACACAGATATCAATATCAATCAGAATCAGCATATGAATCTCAACAATGGTGACATACTTAATGCTGCAATGCATGCTGGGAGCCATGAGTTTTATACTGTGGTGGATTAGTAGGGCTGGAGCTAAACTCTGCAGGACATCAGCTCTCTAGGACAGAACTTGCCGACCCCTGACTTACAGGGACAAAAATGTACCCTTAAGGCTCCCACCCCTTTATTTAGTTACGACTTATCTTTAGTTTGACTGTATTTCCATGTTAATAACAGTCTTGAACTGTAAACTCTCCAGTGTTGGCCTTCTAAATGTTGGTTATGTGTCTATTCAGAATGACTGCAACCTTTATGCCCCACTTGCCAAAGCAAGGTTGCTAAGTGTGAATTTTAAGGTGTAACCCCACCCCTGAATAATATGACGTCTGCATTTGAATTGCGCGAGCAAACCACTGTTAATGTGAAGGGCATAAACACCAGAATGGAAGAACAATTAACCCGGATCATGCTGGGGTTTGCAGGCGGCGTTCATGGTCTGGAAAGCTGCACATCGTGGATACTTTCAGAGCTCGGCATGGGAAAATCTCCATGGAGATTCCAGCACAGTCGTGGTAATTAGAGGAATGCCGATGGCTGATTAGGACGAGGGTGCATGTGTGGTCCCGAAGAGGCATGACGTGCATTAACAGGAAACGCTCCCAGAACTTTCTTCCAGAAACGTTTGTTATCTTAACCTCTTAACTGTGACCCTGGTGCTCTTTTTTTGATCGCTTTTTTTCGTATCATATATTTAAGTAATTACCATAAATTAGGTATCATTTGGAAGCTTACAAACTCAAAATTCATCCTGTGAAAACCGTTTTGAAATCGGACATTGTGTTACCATGGAAACGTCTAAATTATTCTAGTGGGCTCCTCCCCTAGTGAGCGGTGTCATGTTTCATATTACAACAATTATTTGAACTACTTTATATTCAAAATCTTTTCCAATCTTGACAAAACACATATTGTCGGAAAGGTCTGAGTCTCAAGGGTCCATATTTGGTGACTGTTTTGTGATGGAAGTGATATTTGGACAGAAATTTACAGGAAAATGCATTAAAAAAAACAATAAATGGAATTTGAATGACACCCGGTGGCTATTTTTGGTACAGCGC
>CM042241.1:69610786-69630786 GCA_023566225.1 Romanogobio albipinnatus | reverse complement strand
CGTAACTGTGAGCGTCATAACTGTGAGTGTCGTAACTGTGAGTGTGAGCGTCGTAACTGTGAGCGTGTAAATACTGTGAAAATATCAGCTATTTCGGACATTGACCGTGAGATTGCTGAGACGAACGCGCGCCATCGGACAGAAAGAGCAAGACTGATATTTACTGAACGCAGAACGAACCTCGCAAAAGACTTTTAAAAATGCCGGTTGAAATAAAATACTGCGTGAGCTCAACCAATCAGCACGTTCAGCGCCAAAGTCCCACCCCCGAAAGTTCCCGAACTTTGAAAAAGTACTACCTCGCGAACAGGGCCGTTCGGAGGGGGAAATATTTACCCGGAACTTCATTTAGACCCTGCGGTCGAAACACACGAGTACCGCCCCAAAGTTCCTAGTTCCTGGGGAAAGTTCCTCCAGTAGAAACACAGCTTATGTTTGTTTCCTTTGGTTCCTCTTTTCGTGATCGATATAACTCTCTAATTTTGTCACAATCGTCCGGCTGGAACTGCAGATTCCGCCATTGTCGTTGTCTCGGTTATGTATGTGTGGGGCGGAGCTATCCAAATAGGGGCGTGTTTGTTTCAGTGATTTGAAATCAACATCAGTTACCAGAAAGCCCTTACCCCAGTGTTAATTTTGACAGCATATTTTGATTTAGTTTTATTCATAGTCTTTTGACTAAAATGCCATTTAGTTTTAGTCATATTTTAGTCACCTGAATTGGTTTTAGTTTTAGTCTAGTTTTAGTCGACTAAATATCATAAGATTTTATTCGACTAAAATCTAATGAGTTTAGTTAAATTGTAATACATTAAGCATGACATACAGACATTTTGACATCATTTAGTTTTTGACATTAAAAATACATGAAACAGAGCTCAGTTCACTTTCTCAATTCACGAGCTCAACATCTATATAGTTTTTATAACTTTGTATTTCTGTTTTAGTTAGTAGGGCATATCAGGTTAATCTAAAGCTTCAGATAAGTTTATTTATTTTTTTAATTTCAGTTAACATTTATTTAATTTCAAGTATGAAGATTTTTTTTAATGGTTTTAGTGAACTATTATAACCCTGATACTTTATTGAATATGTGTCAAATACTGGTCTTTCCTCCTGAATATGAATTAAATGGGAATTCAATTAAATACAGTTTATTGTGTAAGCAAAAACGAATATATAATGCGTGACTTTTAATTACAAACAAGCTCGAAATACACCGGTACTCTTATTTTGAAATGTCTGCGCTTTACTATTGCAGTTGCAGGAGCTCATTCAAGTTCAGGAGATAAAATATTCGTTGTTACAACCGTCTAAAAAATATTACTATATAAACATCGTAAAGTAAACGTCATTATTCATCAGCATTAGTTCATAAACAATTGCCTGGCATAAGTGTGTGTTATTCATTGATTGTGAGCCGCTCTGGAGCGCTGGATTGGGGATGTGTGAGCCTGTTCAACTCAAATGTGCGCATCTGTGACACAGGACATCAGTTCTGACTGGATCTCTTCCCTAATCGTCCCTCCCTAACATTTTCATCTCGTTTTTATTTGTTGACGAAAATGAGAATTGATTTTCCTCAGAGTTTTTGTCATCCAACACTAGTTTTTATTTAGTTATCGTCTCGTTTTCGTCAGTGAAAAAAGGTTATTGATGAAAATTATGACGAAATTTATTCGTCAACGAAAATAACACTGCCTTACCCCACCTTTAAGTTACGAAAACATTCTCTCTGATTGTTCTCGGAATGTTCAAATCGTCCTTTTGTTAAAATGTTTAATATGTTGAGAACATTATAAGACCAGATGACTGTTACTGGAAGAGCATCTGCTCCTCTTCTGTAACCGCTGTTGTGTCTGTGGCTTCAGGCTAGACTTTGCTTTAAAGGGACAGTATGTGCTGTGTGTCCATCGCAGGTGGTGCGCACCTGTCCTGCTCTGAGACCGCATTCCTTCCCTCCCGCCGCATCGGATGACGCCAGTCCAGCACGGCCACCCCTCGGGAAAACTACCGGATGGTTTCCTGTCTCCAGGCAACACAGACATACACAATCCTTACATTTCTGACATGCTCACATCTAATCAAAATAAAGCAATAAGCCAGCCGTGGCCATGCGCTACAGCGGGTTTTAATATGGAGAAGGGGTCATGAAGCAGACGCCTAACACGCTTTACCATAGTAAAATCAGTGTATCGCCCAACATGCCAATGCTTAATGAGAATAATCGGGCGTGGGATTGACTCTCATTTTCTTTTTTTGCAGGTGTTTTGCTTTTCAAAATGTGCAGATGTTATTATTTTACTCGTGTCCCAGAGCCTTTCTTGAACTGTGAAATTCCAACATAAAAATAATTGTGATACTTTTCAGTAAGGTCCCAATATCAATAATATGAACAAATACAACACTTGATTTTAAAGGGGACCTATTATGCCACTGGCGTGTGTGTGTGTGTGTGTGTGTGTGTGTGTGTGTGTGTGTGTGTGTGTGTGTGTGTGTGTGTGTGTGTGTGTGAAGTTTCAGCTCAAAATACCCCACAGATCATGTTGTAAAAGCCTAGTTTTTGAGTGGAAGGAAAAACATGCTGTTTTTGTTTGTGTATCTTTAAATGCAAATGAGCTGCTTCTCCCCGCCCCCTTTCCAGAAGAGGGCGGAGCCTGTACAGCTCAGATACTCAGCCAAAAACTAAAACATCTGTTTGGTTTGATGATCATCTCTGTTGCAGTTCTTCATCATCATGAAAGTTTATTATCTACATGCTTTTTAAAGCCATATCAATCTAAACTTCTGATATATGGTTTTCTGGGCAAAGCCATTGCCCAAAGCATCACTGCCTCCGCCGCCACACCTTCTTCCCATAGTGCACCTGGTGCCACGTGTTCCCCAGGTAAGCCACGCACACACACCCGGCCATCCATGTGATGTAGAAGAACACGTGATCATCAGACCAGGCCACCTTCTTCCATTGCTCAGTGGTCAAGTTCTGATGCTCAAGTGCCACTGTTGGTGCTTTGGGCGGTGGACAGGGGTCAGCATGGGCTGGACTGGTCAGCGGCTGTGCCGCCCCATACTCAACAAACTGAGATGGTCTGTGTATTCTGACTCCTTTCTATCAGAACCAGCATTAACTTCTTGAGCAGTTTGAGCTCCAGTAGCTCGTCTGTTTGATCGGACTACACGGGCCAGCCTTCGCTCCCCACGTGCATCAATGAGCCTCGGCCGCCCATGACCATGTGGCCGGTTCTCCACTGGTCCTTCCTTGGAGCACTTTTGATAGAGACTGACCACTGCAGACCGGGAACACCCCACAAGAGCTGCAGTTTTGGAGATCTGACCCAGTCGTCTAGCCGTCACAATCTGGCCCTTGTCAAACTCGCTCAAATCCTTACGCTTGCCCATTTTTCCTGCTTCTAACACATCAACTCTGAGGAATGTTCACTTGCTGACTAATATATCCCACCCACTAACAGAGATCATCTGTGTTTTTCACTTCACCGGTCATAATGTTATGCCTGATTGGTGTATATCTTACTATGCACTCTTACACTTTAAAACCTAACAATAAACAGAGCAATGCGTAATGGAGTGCACAATTTGATCATTATCTGGGGGACTTGCCCCCCTCAATGTCTATGGTGGTTATGGCCTGATCTATGGTTACAGGTGTGTGTGTGTGTGTGTGTGTGTGTGTGTGTGTGTGTGTGTGTGTGTGTGTGTGAGCAGCTCGCCCAATCAGATTGTGGTTCAGTTGCCATGGACGGAGGCGAGGTTGGTGGGCCGTGTTATATTTGCACTGAACACAGCTGTGTGACTTCAGGAGAAGACAAATGGAGGCCTAATGTCAACAGGCCATAAAACGCACACACAAATATATCACGAGAGAGACCCGAGGCTCATATTTACACGTGCACATGGGGATCTTTCTGATGTGCCTGTGCGTAAAGTCTCACTTATAAATTTGCCATTTAATTCTGAGTCTGAGTTTAGTGTCACCTTTGAGTTCTGCATAACTCAGATTAGAATGAGTCTCAAGATGGCGCCTGGTGTTGTTGATTGCTTTAGCATCACTACTATTTTGAATTGCACCGGTAAAATGTGAATGCAGAATATAACGCACACGTGCATTTGCCGGGAAATCGGTATTGCTGAGCTCATGGCTTTGCAGAAACTTCATCCAATAAAACAATTTACGACTCGTGCTGATGTGCAGCTGGCCGCACCATCACTAATGGCTTTTAAATGTGCTCCTTCTGGGCTCGCGGAGAGAAATACACGTGATTTATGGCTCTGCTTACCTTTCACCTCGACTGCAGCGCTGCTCCTCGTCCTCGGCCTGCGATGTGCCGAGCTCCGCGCTACTGTGTGGGATTTTATTGCAATCTCTGGCGCAGTTCATGCTGGATCTTTCTCACAGGTGCCAGTGGAGATAAAGTACGCCACGCGTCTGATTTATTGAGACAAGCAGATCATATCTAATACATGCGTGTGTTTCGATCGCTGCCATGACTCCAGGAGGCCTGGGTTTTCTTGGCAAATGCATGTTTTATTACATGACATCATCCGCGTTGATGCGATCAGGACTCGTCCAGTCCCTGTTAACCTTGATAAAAGAAATAAAAGCCTGTCAAGCAGCGTTCCCAGAACTCTGGCTAACATTCTGAACTTTTCACACTAACGTTAAAGGTGCAGTGTGTAGTATATATGAGGATCTGTTGACAGAAATGCAATGTAATACACATAACTCTGTGCTTCAGTGGAGTATAAAGACCTTACATAACGAGCCGTTATGTGTTTATTACCTTAGAATGAGCCGCTTCGTTCTACACACACCGCGGGTCCCTTACAGTGAAGCCGCCATTTTAGACGAGCATGATCTAACACATTAGTATGTATTTAGCATGAATTGGCATATTGCTAGCCAGTTTTAACATTTTGCTAGCATGAATTAGCATATTACTAGCCAGTTTTAACATTTTGCTAGCATGTTTTAACATGTTGACATGTTTCTAGCATGAATTAGCATATTACTAGCCAGTTTTAACATTTTGCTAGCATGAATTAACATATTTCTAGCCAGTTTTAACATTTTGCTAGCATGAATTAGCATATTGCTAGCCAGTTTTAACATTTTGCTAGCATGTTTTAACATGTTGACTTGTTTCTAGCACGAATTAGCATATTGCTAGCCAGTTTTAACATTTTGTTAGCATGTTTTCACACGTTAACATGTTTCTAGTATGAATTAGCATATTACTAGCCAGTTTTAACATTTTGCTAGCATGAATTAGCATATTATTAGCCAGTTTTAACATGTTACAGGTGCAGTGTGTAGTATATATGAGGATCTGTTGACAGAAATGCAATATAATACACATAACTCTGTGCTTCAGTGGAGTATAAAGACCTTACATAATGAGCCGTTATGTGTTTATTACCTTAGAATGAGCCGCTTCGTTCTACACACACCGCGGGTCCCTTACAGTGAAGCCACCATTTTAGACGAGCATGATCTAACACATTAGCATGTATTTAGCATGAATTGGCATATTGCTAGCCAGTTTTAACATTTTGCCAGCATGAATTAGCATATTACTAGCCAGTTTTAACATTTTGCTAGCATGTTTTAACATGTTGACATGTTTCTAGTATGAATTAGCATATTGCTAGCCAGTTTTAACATTTTGCTAGCATGAATTAACATATTACTAGCCAGTTTTAACATTTTGCTATCATTAATTAGCATTTTGCTAGCTAGTTTTAACCTTTTTTGCTAGCATGTTTTAACATGTTAACATGTTTCTAGTATGAATTAGCATATTGCTAGCCAGTTTTAAAATGTTGTTAGCATGTTTTCACACGTTAACATGTTTCTAGTATGAATTAGCATATTACTAGCCAGTTTTAACATTTTGCTAGCATGAATTAACATATTTCTAGCCAGTTTTAACATTTTGCTAGCATGAATTAGCATATTGCTAGCCAGTTTTAACATTTTGCTAGCATGTTTTAACATGTTGACTTTTTTCTAGCATGAATTAGCATATTGCTAGCCAGTTTTAACATTTTGTTAGCATGTTTTCACACGTTAACATGTTTCTAGTATGAATTAGCATATTACTAGCCAGTTTTAAAATTTTGCTAGCATGAATTAGCATATTATTAGCCAGTTTTAACATGTTACAGGTGCAGTGTGTAGTATATATGAGGATCTGTTGACAGAAATGCAATATAATACACATAACTCTGTGCTTCAGTGGAGTATAAAGACCTTACATAATGAGCCGTTATGTGTTTATTACCTTAGAATGTGCCGCTTCGATCTACACACACCGCGGGTCCCTTACAGTGAAGCCGCCATTTTAGACGAGCATGATCTAACACATTAGCATGTATTTAGCATGAATTGGCATATTTCTAGCCAGTTTTAACATTTTGCTAGCATGAATTAGCATATTACTAGCCAGTTTTAACATTTTGCTAGCATGTTTTAACATGTTGACATGTTTCTAGCATGAATTAGCATATTGCTAGCCAGTTTTAACATTTTGCTACCATGAATTAACATATTAATAGCCAGTTTTAACATTTTGCTAGCATGAATTAGCATATTGCTAGCCAGTTTTAACATTTTGCTAGCATGTTTTAACATGTTGACTTGTTTCTAGCATGAATTAGCATATTACTAGCCAGTTTTAACATTTTGCTAGCATGAATTAACATATTTCTAGCCAGTTTTAACATTTTGCTAGCATGAATTAGCATATTGCTAGCCAGTTTTAACATTTTGCTAGCATGTTTTAACATGTTGACTTGTTTCTAGCACGAATTAGCATATTGCTAGCCAGTTTTAACATTTTGCCAGCATGAATTAGCATATTACTAGCCAGTTTTAACATTTTGCTAGCATGTTTTAACATGTTGACATGTTTCTAGTATGAATTAGCATATTGCTAGCCAGTTTTAACATTTTGCTAGCATGAATTAACATATTACTAGCCAGTTTTAACATTTTGCTAGCATTAATTAGCATTTTGCTAGCTAGTTTTAACCTTTTTTGCTAGCATGTTTTAACATGTTAACATGTTTCTAGTATGAATTAGCATATTGCTAGCCAGTTTTAACATTTTGTTAGCATGTTTTCACACGTTAACATGTTTCTAGTATGAATTAGCATATTACTAGCCAGTTTTAACATTTTGCTAGCATGAATTAACATATTTCTAGCCAGTTTTAACATTTTGCTAGCATGAATTAGCATATTGCTAGCCAGTTTTAACATTTTGCTAGCATGTTTTAACATGTTGACTTGTTTCTAGCATGAATTAGCATATTGCTAGCCAGTTTTAACATTTTGTTAGCATGTTTTCACACGTTAACATGTTTCTAGTATGAATTAGCATATTACTAGCCAGTTTTAACATTTTGCTAGCATGAATTAGCATATTATTAGCCAGTTTTAACATGTTACAGGTGCAGTGTGTAGTATATATGAGGATCTGTTGACAGAAATGCAATATAATACACATAACTCTGTGCTTCAGTGGAGTATAAAGACCTTACATAATGAGCCGTTATGTGTTTATTACCTTAGAATGAGCCGCTTCGTTCTACACACACCGCGGGTCCCTTACAGTGAAGCCGCCATTTTAGACGAGCATGATCTAACACATTAGTATGTATTTAGCATGAATTGGCATATTGCTAGCCAGTTTTAACATTTTGCTAGCATGAATTAGCATATTACTAGCCAGTTTTAACATTTTGCTAGCATGTTTTAACATGTTGACATGTTTCTAGCATGAATTAGCATATTGCTAGCCAGTTTTAACATTTTGCTACCATGAATTAACATATTACTAGCCAGTTTTAACATTTTGCTAGCATGAATTAACATATTTCTAGCCAGTTTTAACATTTTGCTAGCATGAATTAGCATATTGCTAGCCAGTTTTAACATTTTGCTAGCATGTTTTAACATGTTGACTTGTTTCTAGCACGAATTAGCATATTGCTAGCCAGTTTTAACATTTTGTTAGCATGTTTTCACACGTTAACATGTTTCTAGTATGAATTAGCATATTACTAGCCAGTTTTAAAATTTTGCTAGCATGAATTAGCATATTATTAGCCAGTTTTAACATGTTACAGGTGCAGTGTGTAGTATATATGAGGATCTGTTGACAGAAATGCAATATAATACACATAACTCTGTGCTTCAGTGGAGTATAAAGACCTTACATAATGAGCCGTTATGTGTTTATTACCTTAGAATGTGCCGTTTCGATCTACACACACCGCGGGTCCCTTACAGTGAAGCCGCCATTTTAGACAAGCATGATCTAACACATTAGTATGTATTTAGCATGAATTGGCATATTGCTAGCCAGTTTTAACATTTTGCTAGCATGAATTAGCATATTACTAGCCAGTTTTAACATTTTGCTAACATGTTTTAACATGTTGACATGTTTCTAGCATGAATTAGTATATTGCTAGCCAGTTTTAACATTTTGCTACCATGAATTAACATTACCAGCCAGTTTTAACATTTTGCTAGCATGAATTAACATATTTCTAGCCAGTTTTAACATTTTGCTAGCATGAATTAGCATATTGCTAGCCAGTTTTAACATTTTGCTAGCATGTTTTAACACACTTATAGCATGTTTCTACCATTAATTGGCAACATTTCTACCATGTTTTAACATGTTACTAGCATACATTTATATGTTACCATGTTTCTAACATGACTTAGCAATTTGCTAGCCTGCTTTAACATTTTGCTAGCATGAATTAACATGTTGTCCGGTTTCTAGCATGAATTAGCATATTGCTAGCCAGCTTTAACATTTTGCTAGCATGAATTAACATGCTGTACGGTTTCTATTATGAATTAGCATATTGCTAGCCAATATTAACATTTTGCTAGCATGAATTAACATATTTCTAGCCAGTTTTAACATTTTGCTAGCATGAATTAACATATTGCTAGCCAGTTTTAACATTTTGCTAGCATGTTTTAACACCTTAACATGTTGCTAGTATGAATTAGCATACTGCTAGCCAGTTTTAACATTTTGCTAGCATGTTTTAACACATTTATAGCATGTTTCTACCATTAATTGGCAACATTTCTACCATGTTTTAACATGTTACTAGCATACATTTACATGTTAACATGTTTCCAGCATGACTTAACATATTGCTAGCTAGCTTTAACATTGTGTTAGCATGAATTAACATGTTGTCCGGTTTCTAGCATGAATTAGCATATTGCTAGCCAGCTTTAACATTTTGCTAGCATGAATTAACATGCTGTACGGTTTCTATTATGAATTAGCATATTGCTAGCCAATATTAACATTTTGCTAGCATGAATTAACATATTTCTAGCCAGTTTTAACATTTTGCTAGCATGAATTAACATATTGCTAGCCAGTTTTAACATTTTGCTAGCATGTTTTAACACGTTAACATGTTGCTAATATGAATTAGCATATTGCTAGCCAGTTTTAACATTTTGCTAGCATGTTTTAACACACTTATAGCATGTTTCTACCATTAATTGGCAACATTTCTACCATGTTTTAACATGTTACTAGCATACATTTACATGTTAACATGTTTCTAGCATGACTTAGCAATTTGCTAGCCAGCTTTAACATTTTGCTAGCATGAATTAACATATTTGCTGGTTTTTAGCATGAATTAGCATATTGATAAAAGGTGCAGTGTGTCGTATTTATGCTGTTGACAGAAATGCAATATAATACACATAACTCTGTGCTTCAGTGGAGTATAAAGACCTTACATAATGAGCCGTTATGTGTTTATTACCTTAGAATGAGCCGTTTCGATCTACACACACCGCGGTCCCTTACAGTGAAGCCGCCTTATTTCTACGGTAGCCCTAAACAACCATTGCACAGAACTAATTAACTAATCTCCGCCTCTACACACTCACGCTCATCTGCATAGATGGTGCCACGCCCACAACATCCAATCAGCAACCAATGCACAGAACTAAGCCCCGCCCTACATGTTTTCTTTTTCAATAATCTGTCACACTCGGATGTATGTCACAATACAGACAAAAGTTCTCATCTGATATTATTGTATCTAATAAACACATATTGATTTTTTTTTTTAGCACAGTCTAACAAGGTTCTCAAAGTTATGAACAAACATTCTTCCATTATCGTTAATAGAACGTCTGTTCAACGTTATCTGGTCTTTATGATGCAGTCATGATTCATCACGGCTCACTGACACACACACACACGCCGCTCATTTTACAGCAATGGGACGCAAACGACGCGTGAAATACCTGGACGTTTACACCGCCTCAGTGAAGGCCCGCGCGAGAGCACAAAGAGCTTCAGAGGAGGGCCGATGAACGCGCTGATAGCGTCGCGCAGGGGTGCACAGGATAAGCAAACACCTCCTTCGGCTGTCGGATTCGCTGTACTCTCAGTCCTTCAGGGGAATATCATGTTCCCGTGGCAGAGTTCAGGGTCTTATCACGTCTGAGAGCGAGGGATCAAACGGTCAGCCTGATGCCATTATCTATATATAGTGTGTGCATTGGGACGGTCATCTGAGGTCTCTTTGATGCCCACCTATCATTGATGATCTTTTGTCGTGGCCTTGATAATTGCCTGAAACCCTGTTAGATGTGCACTAAACGGTCATCTGGCTTATCGCTCTGAATCCAGTTCTGAACTTAAACAAGTCTTCTGAAAACAGCAGCATGTGTTGCGTTGTGCCTGCACAGGATTCTGGTGCTCCAGCGAGGCTTCCTGATTATTGCCTGACACTTAAAGGGATAGTTCACCCAAAAATGAAAATTCTGTCATCATTTACTCACCCTCAAGTTGTTCCAAAGCTGTATGAGTTTCTTTGTTCTGCTGAACACAAAAGAAGATATTTAGAAGAATGTTTGTAACGAAGCAGATAGAGCAACTATTGACTACCATAGTATTTATTTTCCTACTATGCTACTCACTTAAGTGAGCTTAACCTCCGCCCCTGCTAGCTCACTTAAGTGCGCTGAACCTCCGCCCCTGCAAGCTCACTTAAGTGCGCTTAAGCTCCGCCCCTACAAGCTCACTTAAGTGCGCTTGAGCTCCACCCCTGCAAGCTCACTTAAGTGCGCTTAACCTCCGCCTCTGCAAGCTCACTTAAGTGCGCTTAAGTGCCGCCCCTGCAAGCTTACGTAAGTGTGCATAAGCTCCGCCCCTTCAAGCTCACTTAAGTGTGCTTAAGCTCCACCCCGGCAAGCTCACTTAAGTGCGCTTAACCTCCGCCTCTGCAAGCTCACCTAAGAGCGCTTAAGTGCTGCCCCTGCAAGCTTACATAAGTGCGCTTAAGCTCCGCCCCTGCAAGCTCACTTAAGTGTGCTTAAGCTCCACCCCTGCAAGCTCACTTAAGTGCGCTTAACCTCAGGCCCTACAAGCTCACTTAAGTGCCACACCCACCTCTCAACACCCACCAGCAACTAACATTTCAGTTGTATGTTCGTCTAACTTTTTTAATGTTACTATTTGTTTCGGAATGTTGAGTGAACATTCAAATGTAACGTTCTCATAATATTTGAAAATTATCAAATGTAATGTTTTTTGAGCATTCAGAGAACATTCAGAAATAACATTTTTAGAAATCTCACAAAAACATTTATACACCCTTCATGGATTTTTTTTCTGACGCATTTTAGTTGATCTAAATGCACAGAAGCCCCGCCCTAGATTTTTCTTTTTCTATAATCCATTGTACATCGTTTCATATCAACTTGAAGCATTGATTCATTTGATATTATTGTATCTAATAATGTTTGTTCATTCAGCACTTTTCACTGTTAATATTGTTATATAAAATGTTATTTAGTTAAATTGTTAATATATCAAAATGTAGTTGTTCATCAAGTGTATAGTGCATAATATTTAGTTGATATGTTAATATTTATATCAATATTTGAGTAGAAGGCGCATAGAAATAACTTTATTTGACATTTTATGCAATATAATCCTTTAAAACTACTGCTAGACACCATAACACTGTCCAACATTCAGCACGACTTATTATATACTGTTTTATTTAGTTAATTTGTTAATATTTATATCAATGCATCATTGTTCATACAGTATTTTGAGAACAAATAAATGCATAATACAGGTTATTACAAAAATGTGTGTGAATTCAGTTTAATTTTGATATCAGAACACATCAAAATTGGCATTAAGGATTTTCTTGATAAGTAATATATCCTTAAAACAACACATTTAACTTGAAAAGCTAAAGTTTTCAGGCAAAATCGTTCTCAACCCATTGGCAAATTGTTTAAAAATGTTGCCTAAAAATGCCATTTTAGCATAGTTCTGAAAGTGTAAATCTCTGTTTGCTCTGTCCATGCATGGGAGCTCAATAAATATCCTCCGCCATGACTCTTCTTCGGCATATTCCGGCGTGAGATGGGCCTGTGATGTTCCAGCAGACGCTCTCGAGTCTCTCTGCTGCTGTCAGTAAATCAGGTCAGCCGTGGGTTTGGCTCAGGCCCCGACAGGCACCAAACGCAGCTCATTCAATGGGCGCACATATCAGTTACCGTCCGTAACATGTCGTTCTGAAGCGATGCTAGAGATCTGGTCTGGCTTCCAGTTGTGTTGTTGATGTGCCGGCTGGAGCAGAAGCAGCTGACTGTGTCTGATTGCACTGACCACACTCCTGTCCGCTGCCAACTCATGCAGCCCTAGGGAAAGTCAGAATGACCATACACAGTCTATTTAACTAGGGAATTTAGCAAAACCGCTTTTATTGGGGTTTATTGACACCAGCTACACTCTAAAAAACACCCAATGTGGGTTGTTTTCAACCCAAGGGCTGGGTAACACATGTTAGGTTAATTTAACCCAGCAAATTGGGTTGTTTATTTAACTCAGCATAGTTGATTCATTTTTACTATAATACTAGCTTATTTATTTACTTCATACATGAATTAATGTCTACGGATTAAAGGAACACTCCACCGTTTTTAGAAATAGGGCTTATTCAACATCTTTCCTACATTTAGATATGTGGGCAAATGCAATTTGGTCTCAGTGCATGCATTGTTTTAGTTTGGCAGGGTCGCCGCTAGCTTAGCTTAGCATAATGAATGGAATCCTATGTTGCCAGCTAGCATGTCTCGTGTAAAAGGGATCAAAAAAAAAAAAAAAAACATGTACTTCTTGTGGCCTGCGTATTCACAACGAGTACATACCTGTACCAAGTCAAAGATATTGACTTGGGACTATATTATGGGGAATTTTTACTTTTACTCGGGACAACATAGGGTTCCATTCATTATGCTAAGCTAAGCTAGCGGCGACCCTGCCAAACTAAAACAATGCATGCATTGAGACCAAATTGCTTTTGCCCACATATCTAAATGTAGGAAAGATGTTGAATAAGCTCTATTTCTAAAAACGGTGGAGTGTTCCTTTAACTCCACACAACCACTGGCTTGCATGATGATTCCTTTATTTTCTGTCATATTTTACAGTATAGCATATTGGATATAGTTGTTAATACATGTTGCCTACATTTAAGCTCGTTTAACAAATATTATAAGCAAAAATTAACATTTAGAGGTAATTCAAGTGTAATCAATCAGTCTCTGTTGTCAGGGTTAGGTCATTTAATCCTCAGCTAAAACTGATCTGGATCCGGCAGACTACAGTAGTGTTAGAGTACTTGAGACCAGACTTGGTCTTAAGACCATTTTTAGACGGTCTTGGTCTTGCCTTGGTCTCAATACACATTGGTGTTGGTCTCGGATTAGGTGGTCTTGACTACAACACTAAACCTCGGGATAAACAGAGAGATTAATATTAGCTGGGTAACACAAAAACTACCCAAACACTGAAAAAAAATATCCCCAAAAATTTACCAAATTGCTCAACCCAGGAGATGGGTAGAAAAAATAACCCACGATTTTTAAGGCGGAGCTTAAGCACACTTAAGTGAGCTTGCAGGGGCGGAGCTTAAGCACACTTAAGTGAGCTTGCAGGGGCGGAGCTTAAGCACACTTAAGTGAGCTTGCAGGGGCGGAGCTTAAGCGCACTTAAGTGAGCTTGTAGGGGCGGAGCTTAAGCGCACTTAAGGGAGCTTACAGGGGCGGCGCTTAAGCGTACTTAAGTGAGCTTGCAGGGCGGAGGTTAAGCGCTCTTAAGTGAGCTTGCAGGGGCGGAGCTTAAGCGCACTTAAGTGAGCTTGCAGGGGCGGAGCTTAAGCGCACTTAAGGGAGCTTGCAGGGGCGGCGCTTAAGCGCACTTAAGTGAGCTTGCAGGGCGGAGGTTAAGCGCTCTTAAGTGAGCTTGCAGGGGCGGAGCTTAAGCGCACTTAAGTGAGCTTGCAGGGGCGGAGCTTAAGCGCACTTAAGTGAGCTTGCAGGGGCGGAGCTTAAGCGCACTTAAGTGTATGTGCCTGAGCAAATTGAGAAAGATGCAAAATAACCCACAGCCGCCACCGATCTACTCACACTGCTCTGAGCGGGATGCATCGATTGGTTTAAATTTGTTCATTGATTTGCCGTTGATGTTGAGCTTGAGTCCTCTCGGCCTGCCGGCTGTGTGGAATCTTCCTAGAAACGATCTGGGATGGATTCAGCACATGCTGCCAGAGGAAGAAGCCATGAGACCGATTATAGAACCATCAGAAGTGTCATAAAATCTCAGATAAAATCCCTGCCCAATAATGACAGAGAGAGAAGTCAAAGGGTACAAATGTCAAAACCTGCTTCTGAAAGTCCCTGGAAAGAATAACTCGGCTCACCGTTTGAACCCTTTCTGATCGATTTGAAATATTCCCATTAATCCTGATGGAATCCGTGCGACACTCGACCAGGCGAGATCAGGCCATTTGGACAAACTCCTGTCCATAAATCATCATGCGCAGCGAGTCTTGCCAGGGTAAGCATGTTTGCGCTGACTTTGGAAAATAGGCAAAATCCCACAAGGCTTCAAGATCTCAATCCCTTCTATATATTTACAGTCATTTTAGATCAAATACATATTAAAATCATCATGTGCATCAGATCTGCTGGTCGTAAAACTGCCTCTGTACTAATCAAACACACGTTTATAGAAGGGAAATGATGCTCCATAGCCTGATGATGTAAACATATTCTAATGGAAGGTGATGTTTGACATACAAGTGTTTTTCAGACACAGTTATTTGAATATTAATCCTCACCTCTTCGTGGTTCTCTGTTCAAATAAATCTGATTTATTCCACTGACATTATTATAATATAAATCCTCCTCCATTACCCCCATCAAATAATGGAATATACACGTTTACATGGGAATTTATGGGTTTAACATGTGATCACGTGGGAATATGCACATTTACATGGGTTTCACATGGGAATTTGAACCGTGTTTCACATGTGATCATCACGTGTCCACATGGGTTTCACATGGGAATATACACGTTTACATGGGAGTTTTAACCGTGTTTCACATGTGATCTTTGTTTCACATGTGATCACGTGTCTACATGGGTTTCACATGGGAATATACACCTTTACATGGGTTTACATGGGAATTTAAGGGTTTAACATGTGATCACATGGGAATATACACGTCATTTACATGGGTTTCACATGGGAATATACACGTTTACATGGGTTTCACATGGGAATTTTAACAGTGTTTCACATGGTATTATCACGTGTCCACATGGGTTTCACATGGGAATATACACGTTTACATGGGAATTTTAACCGTGTTTCACATGTGATCTTTGTTTCACATGTGATCACGTGTCTACATGGGTTTCACATGGGAATTTTAACCGTGTTTCACGTGATCATCACGTGTCCACATGGGTTTCACATGGGAATATACACGTTTACATGGGAATTTTAACCGTGTTTCACATGTGATCTTTGTTTCACATGTGATCACGTGTCTACATGGGTTTCACATGGGAATTTTAACCGTGTTTCACGTGATCATCACGTGTCCACATGGGTTTCACATGGGAATATACACGTTTACATGGGTTTACATGGGAATTTTAACTGTGTTTCACATGTGATCTTTGTTTCACATGTGATCACGTGTCCACATGGGTTTCACATGGGAATTTATGGATTTAACATGTGATCACATGGGAATATACACATTTACATGGGTTTCAAATGGGAATTTTAACCGTGTTTCACGTGATCACGTGTCCACATGGGTTTCACGTGGGAATATACACGTTTACATGGGAATTTATGGATTTAACATGTGATCACATGGGAATATACACATTTACATGGGTTTCACATGGGAATTTTAACCGTGTTTCACATGTGATCTTTGTTTCACATGTGATCACGTGTCCACATGGGTTTCACATGGGAATATACACGTTTACATGGGTTTACATGGGAATTTATGGATTTAACATGAGATCACATGGGAATATAGACGTTTACATGGATTTCACATGTGATAACATATGCTTCACATGTGAAAATGTTCCAAAAGCACACATTTCCCATGCATGCAAAACCCATGTTTCACATGTGATTTTTTTAACATGTTAAATTTCACATGTGCAAAATCACAAGTGCATGTCATTGGTCACGTGACCACATGTGTTTTTGCACATGTGAAGTTCATGTGTTTTTTCTGTAAGGGTGACAACCTGGATTTTTGAGTTGACTAAACTTAAAATGTCAAGGTAGCACAAACTTACTTGCACTTACTTTTTTAAGTTGAAACAACCCTCTTTTTTTTGGAATGTACAGAGAATATTAAAAAGTAACGTTCCCATAATATTTGCAGAATGATACAGTAGAATGTTCCCTTAACATTCACATAACCAAGATAAAAACATTGTTTTGAACAGTCTAAAATGATGTTCTCATAACTTAATGGGAACGTTTGCAAAGCGTTAGATGGGAACACATAAAACTGTACTTAATTCTGTCTTTATAAACAAAATACATTAAAATTGGAGGCAAATATCATATCTTTGCTGCTGCTGCTGCTGCTGCTGCTGCTGATGATGATGATGATGATGATGATGATGAAGATGTATGAACACTTGTTCGTTTCGGTTATTAGTGTTTTGCTTGAAAACGGCACGTTTGCAGTAAATCACTATTTAAGAGCTCATTATGGCTCATATTTGATAATATAGCTAGTTGTTCATGTTAAACGCGATCATGATGCTGGTCTGGAGCTCGAGTCCAGTGTTTAATGAAAACGAAAGCGACGTGTTGTGTGTCACAGCTCGAGTGCGAGCCCTTGGGAGTTATGTGGCGGATGGGATGAATGTTTCCCACGTCGGATGAAGTGTGTTTGTTCAGGTGTGCTTCGGGTCATTCCACATCCATCATGGTCAGTCCATGGCCTGAGAAAGCCGAGCAATATTCATTCCTCACGCTGCTATAATGGAGAAGTATTACACTGGTAAGAGCTACCGGTCACAAACACACATTCTGTCGTCTGATTGATAGCTTCGACTCTTTTATCCAGCAAACCCAAGAATAACTTTGATATTGTTAGTGATATTTTGGATCGGATTATCCAGACACCATATATTAGAAAAATCAGGAGTATCAAATATGATCTTCAGGCTTTTGACGAAAGTTTATTTCGCAATCATCATTGCATTATGTTTTAAAACTACAGAGCTTTTATATTAAAATATCATCTTACTGAGACATTATTGGGCTGATTACACTGTTATAAAGATCTCAATGATTTACATTACATGCGATACTTTTTGTCCATATAAATATCAGCATCTGCTCCAACTTGCATATTTTTTCAGAATAAAATTGAGCTGTTTTTGTCCTCCATATCCACACTATATCAGATTATATGCCTGACACATCTAATATGACACTTAACAAAATACACATATGCAAACGTTTTCTTTTTTTTAAATATATTGTCTCAAATGTTCCCTTTCAGAAAATAGATTTTTCTACTCTTATGGGGCTTTACGGGGTTTAAAGAATCCCAGAATCCCACCGTATGTCACATTAGAGGTAAAATGGGAGGATGTTTCATGTCGACTCTCACTGTTTCTTCTGGTCTGTTTTCATTTTGAGGCTTTCAGGGTTCAGAGAGTTTAGCTCAGGAGGTTTTGTGGACTGAGTTTGACCCAGTACAAAGGTTCAGTGGGGTAACACTGGGACACACACACACACACACACTGCATGTCACGTCTCTTGGAGGACTCAGAAATAATGTCCTCAGATGGTCCCTGATCCTGAGCTAGTAAACACATGAGAGATTCAAACACCTGCCGCGCTGGTCTCTCTCTCTCTATCTCTCTCTCTCACACACACACACACACACACACACACACACACACACACACACACACACACACACACACACACACACACACACACACACACACACACACACACACACACACACACACACACACACACACACACACACACACACACAATCTCTGTAAACACACTTATATTACACCAGCAGAGCAAATGCACTATCACTTATTGCTGATAGAGCTCTACTAGAGCAGGTTTTCCTGCTTGAATGTTGATTATCTCCTCATATCCTCCATTGTTGCGGCTCCTCTCTTCCCAGTCTGTCAGTAACGCTCTGTCTCTATGAAGCCCCTCCTTCTGAAAAGCACACTGTGCTCTGATTGGTCGGCTGGAGCAGTGTTTTGTGATTGGTGTTTGAGGCAGTGTTGACAGAACCGGGTTAATATGGTCGTTTTGGACCAGCTGGAGTTTGTTTATTAGGCGAGCAGGGCAACCACCCAGTAGAGCATTACAATAATCTAACCTTGAGGTGGAGAGTATTAGGACGTGTTTGTTCCCGGAAGAAAACTCAAGACTAGGCATTTCAGGGAGTTCAGGAAGAGTGCGCAAAGACGTGTTCCTGGAACAACATGTCAGAGGGAAATGATGGAGGAATAACAGCAGCTAAACCAGTTAGTAAGCCAAAACTTAGATCTGATTGGTTGATTGTTCCAGGAACATGTTGTTCTTGGTAAAATCATAGAGAAGATTAGAGAAGGTTTTTCATGCTCAAACAGCAACACTACACACTCGAGACAGACAGGGACATATTTTCTGTTCATCTCTCTAAACTTGTTTTGAAAGTGTCAATCATGTGAGGTTAGTGTTGAAAGTTTAAATGATTGAAATATAATCTTTTGTAACATTCTAAATGTAAAAAATATTCTCCCTTTTTTTAAATACTGGCCCCAAACCTTTGAGTAAAATGGCACTCTAAAAAAAAAGGTTTTATATGGCACCAAAAATGGATCTTCATCGTAATCATAGGGGAACCACTTTTGGTGCTATATAGCACCATATCTTAACATGTTCTGTATATGGTAGCGGTGCTATATAGCACCTTAGTCAAAGAACAGGTGAAGAACCTCTGAAGAACCACTGAAGAACCTCTGAAGAACCACTGAAGAACCTCTGAAGAACCTCTGAAGAACCTCTGAAGAACCTCTGAAGAACCTCTGAAGAACCACTGAAGAACCTCTGAAGAACCACTGAAGAACCACTGAAGAACCTCTGAAGAACCACTGAAGAACCTCTGAAGAACCTCTGAAGAACCTCTGAAGAACCTCTGAAGAACCACTGAAGAACCTCTGAAGAACCACTGAAGAACCTCTGAAGAACCACTGAAGAACCACTGAAGAACCACTGAAGAACCTCTGAAGAACCACTGAAGAACCTCTGAAGAACCACTGAAGAACCACTGAAGAACCACTGAAGAACCTCTGAAGAACCACTGAAGAACCTCTGAAGAACCACTGAAGAACCTCTGAAGAACCACTGAAGAACCACTGAAGAACCACTGAAGAACCTCTGAAGAACCTCTGAAGAACCACTGAAGAACCTCTGAAGAACCTCTGAAGAACCACTGAAGAACCTCTGAAGAACCACTGAAGAACCACTGAAGAACCTCTGAAGAACCACTGAAGAACCACTGAAGAACCTCTGAAGAACCACTGAAG
>CM042241.1:69588286-69605786 GCA_023566225.1 Romanogobio albipinnatus | reverse complement strand
GACACGGTGCCATCGAGTGTTAAAACGCGAAAGGCGAAGCTTGAATTTACGGGTATGTCCCTCTTTGGCTAATGTACTTTCAAGATGGAGGGGCAACATGGCGACCCCCATTCGAACCCCTTACCCGTATGTATTTTCAATGGCATATTATAAACTTACGAGAATACTTTATTACTTGAAAGAAGTAAATATACATTAATGAGCACATATATTTTTGAAAGAACTAAGTGTTTTTAACTAAGAATAAACTAAAAAAGTTACACAGTGTAGCTTTAAGGTCTTCAATAAAACAAGATGAGAACTTAAATATTCAATTAAAAATATTCGCTTTTTTTCTCTTTTTCATCAAACAGTTTTTGCAAGTTTTATCGCATAAAATTGCATAAATATCCCGCATTTTCCATTGCATTTTTTAAGAAAACGTGCCGCATAATCAAGAATTTTGCCTGCAACAATCACAAAAAAAAGCCGGATTTTTCTGGAAGGTCTGAGTTTTGTACCATTTCAATAGCCTGGTCTTACCAGACTCCCGTACATTTCATTTGTTCAGAGAGTCTGGCTGCTCTCCATTGACAAGCTTTGTTGCCTCTGGCTTGGCGTGCTCAGTTGGGGACACTACATTTTTCAAAATTTTTCAACTACATATCCAAATAAATCTAATTATTAAACTAAATTAACCATATGAACTAAATTACTGATCTAAAGCCCACACTGCCACTGTATGATAATTGAAATGAACTGATGACATCACCGTTTTCTCCAGAACGGCTGTACGGCTGAATAAAATTATGCTGCATTATTTTCCTGTTTAACACTGTAAAGCTGCTTTGAAACAATCTGCACTGTTAAAAGCGCTATATAAATAAAGTTGACTTGACTTGACAAGCGTTTACTTGCCTGAAGGCGGGAACTTAGTTTTAATAGTTTAAAACTATTGGATCTGCCAAGAGCCGCTCTGGATCTGCCATAACCAATCGCTAACGTTTGGTCGTGACGCATGTCGCGCCGTTCGCCTTTATTTCTCACATGGAAATCCGTAAAAATAACTGTGCAGATTGTGCACCTCAGTGATAAAACCTTGCGCATTCGGTTTGTGATTTATTCACGGTGGAGAGTTTTGTGATGGGGAACGGCTGCTCATGTGGTCCGTGACATCCTGTAAATAAAATATCATACGCTTGGTATGATAAGAATAAATGCTGCTGTAAATAACGGCCCAGTTCAAATGTTTACGAGCTTTTCTTCTTTTTATTTTTTGAGCGGTGATTAAATATATTGCTCTTGAAAACACTCGCCAACATTTAAAGAAATACGGGTCTAGAAATGCATCCGAATGACAGCGAAGCGCAGCCGTACGGTGCTCTGCAGGGGTCAAAAAGGATATAAACAGTGAATTTTGAAGTGATATATTCTTGAAAACTCAGAGATGTGGATTCGGACAGCAGTTAAATGACCACACGACCTGGTGTTTGTCTAAAGCAGTCGGTCATTCGGCCAGGGATTTTTACGCGGGTGATAGGAGATGGACAGCAATAAAATCACTGACTAGCTCCTGTAAATGATGGCAACACCTCCCGAACGCACGAGAAACAATTACCGGGGCTTCAGCAACTCCTTCACCACTTTCTGGGTGTTGATTCCATAAATGAAAAAGCTGTGCAAAGACAGAGGATCTTTTCGGGATAGCACAATTTCTGTGAGCAGTGGAGCGAGATGTTCGGGTCGTTAGTTCAGAATAAAGTTCTATGAATTTTTTCATTGAGGGTGGAGCAATATTATTAACAATTTTGAAAACAGTTTGTATATCGAATTAGGGAGTCAAAACTTAATATTTTATATTTACTAAGAATATTGCAATGATGATAGCGAGGAGCTTTACCGCCTGATTATAGACCGATCTGAGCGGTTTGAGTGTAGTCTCGTTGGCTTGAGACCAACAGGACAAACATTAGGTGATGTGTGGAGAGATCATGGCTTTAAAACACATAAAAGATGCTTCAAATGTCAAACTATTCCTAATATGTCTAAAAATAGAGATATTATATTTAATAGATTGCACATTCTTTTAATATGCTTTTTAAAACTTAGAGTTTGGTCCAAATGGACACCTAGATATTTTATCTCTGTCACGATGTTCATTTTTTGCCCATTAAAATACATTTTAGGCATATCTTTAACTTTATTGGACTTTTTTTGACAGTTTTTTCAATATTTAGTGTTAAGCAAGAATATTTCAGCCAGTTACTTATTTCATCCATGGCTGAGGACAATTTAGTGGCTACTTGGTCCATATCCCGCTCATGTACATAGATGACATAGTAATATTAAAAATGTTATGGCTAATCCAAGCATTATAATAGCAGTAATAGTAGCAGTTGGGTCAAATAACTGCTCCACGGGCTCCGGGGTGTTAATAAAGGCCTTCTGAAGTGAATCGGTGCGTTTGTGTAAGAAAAATATCCATATTTAAAAATGTATTCAATTTTTTTCTATGGGTCTGCGTCAGCCGTCCCAGCACCATCATTTCCGGCGAATAAGGTCAAAATACCGGCGCGATCATAGATATATACATAGATCCCTCATTAGTGCCTGAGCGGATCGGTCGAATGAGGCATCTACGCATATATATCTATGATCGCGCCAGTATTTTGACCTTATTCGCCGGAAGTTATGGCGCTGGGAATACTAGATGACATTCGTCTGATAAGAGGTAAAAAAATAACATAAATACTGTTGGGTTTCTCGCAGACACCGATGTTTTCGTGTCTTCAATGTGTCGCCACGAGCTGCATGGTTTAATAAGGATTCGTATGTCTGTGTGTTTTTACTCTCATTGCTCTCATACTCTAAAATATCCCCATTGACACCATCATACGACAATCACACTGCAGCGGCTGGAGTTACACATCTTCATTTGTGTTCGACTGAAGAGACAAACACACCTACATCTTGGATGCCCTCGGGGTCAGCAGATCGTTTTTGGGTGAACGATCCCTTTAAGGCTGACCTATAAATTAATGATAATTATCCAAAAGAAATAACGGTTTGGTAGTAGCTTGCACCTCATTAATTTTATAAGAGTAAGTGTAGCACTTTGTGTCTTCATATATAAAGTCAGGAAACATTAAGTTTGTAAATGTAAACAGTTGACAATCACACGACTGATATCAGGCAGATCTGGAATGGAACAAAAGCTCTTGTCATGGCATAAAGCGAAGCGGCTGATGTAGAGATAGCGAGGTTATCCAGAGATGTGTGATGACAGGTCGATGTGCTCGGAGACGGTCATATATCCTCCTCTAGCCTGAAGTCAAGTGCAGATATAAGTCCTCCATTGTGCTGTTGTGTTACACCTCCGTCTCTCCCGATGGAGGAGGACACACTGTGGTGTTTTTGTTGGATCCGTCTACTCTATATTTGAAAGGTCTAATCAAAAAAGAATTTCACCCGAAAGGGATGAAAACAAGCCGCTGTCCTCATTGACAAATGCATAAAACAATATGGGGTTTCCCTCGCAGATTTGATGTGCACAAGGGTGATTGTGTTTTAAAACCGACTGATTTTCATGATATTCAGTTCTTGTTTTAGTCCTCATACACCCCTTTCCCACCGAGGTTCTGGTTCGGAGCCAAGTTTCGAATCAATTCTTTGTCTTTCCACACCCAAAGCACCAGCTCTGAACCAGGAGAAGTAGTTCTTAAGCAGCACCGAAACATTGCTGGTCTAGAAGTAAGAAGCGCTTGTGTCAGGGGCTGGGGTTACCGTGACCAACAAGACCAACACAAACTTGTGACCCCCATTTTTGAAATAGCAGCTAATGGAGCTAATAGCGGCTCGATTGTAATCTCCGTCTATACAGATTACGGCGAGCTGCACAAATGCGTTGGATTCACTGTGTTTTGATGCCGATGTAGGATCGTGAAGCCATGAGCATCAATGGTGGCGCAACGTTCACCATTGTTGATGGAAGGCTTGTTCGAGATGCACCGGCGCAAGATTAGTCCGAAGATTAGACGTAGGACTGTGCGTGACTTTCCAGAGCCCACTGGATTTCGTCGTCCACAAATAAACTTAATAAAGCCTGAACCTTGTCGTCGGTCCATCAGCCTCAGCTCTGCAGCCGATGATCATTATCATTAAAAAATATATATATAAGTTGTGCAGCACAAATCTAGACATACACTCACCTAAAGGATTATTAGGAGCACCATACTAATACTGTGTTTGACCCCCTTTCGCCTTCAGAACTGCCTTAATTCTACGTGGCATTGATTCATCAAGGAGCTGAAAGCATTCTTTAGAAATGTTGGCCCATATTGATAGGATAGCATCTTGCAGTTGATGGAGATTTGTGGGATGCACATCCAGGGCACGAAGCTCCCGTTCCACCACATCCCAAAGATGCTCTATTGGGTTGAGATCTGGGGACTGTGGGGGCCATTTTAGTCCAGTGAACTCATTGTCATGATCAAGAAACCAATTTGAAATGATTCAAGCTTTGTGACATGATGCATTATCCTGCTGGAAGTAGCCATCAGAGGATGGGCACATGGTGGTCATAAAGGGATGGACATGGTCAGAAACAATGCTCAGGTAGGCCGTGGCATTTAAACCATGCCCAATTGGCACTAAGGGGCCTAAAGTGTGCCAAGAAAACATCCCCCACACCATTACACCACCACCACAAGCCTGCACAGTGGTAACAAGGCATGATGGATCCATGTTCTCATTCTGTTTACGCCAAATTCTGACTCTACCATCTGAATGTCTCAACAGAAATCCAGACTCATCAGACCAAGCAACATTTGTCTTCAACTGTCCAATTTTGGTGAGCTTGTGCAAATTGTAGCCTCTTTTTCCTATTTGTAGTGGAGATGAGTGGTACCCGGTGGGGTCATCTGCTGTTGTAGCCCATCTGCCTCAAGGTTGTGCGTGTTGTGGCTTCACAAATGCTTTGCTGCATACCTCGGTTGTAACGAGTGGTTATTTCAGTCAAAGTTGCTCTTCTATCAGCTTGAATCAGTCGCCCATTCTCCTCTGACCTCTAGCATCAACAAGGCATTTTGGCCCACAGGACTGCCGCATACTGGATGTGTTTCCCTTTTCGCACCATTTTTTGTAAACCCTAGAAATGGTTGTACGTGAAAATCCCAGTAACTGAGCAGATTGTGAAATACTCAGACCGGCACGTCTGGCACCAAAAACCATGCCACGCTCAAAATTGCTTAAATCACCTTTCTTTCCCATTCTGACATTCAGTTTGGAGTTCAGGAGATTGTCTTGGCCAGGACCACGCCCCTAAATGCATTGAAGCAACTGCCATGTGATTGGTTGATGAAAACTCAGAGATGTGGATTCGGACAGCAGTTAAATGACCACACGACCTGGTGTTTGTCTAAAGCAGTAGGTAATTCGGCCGGGGATTTTTACGCGGGTGGGGGGAGATGGATGGCAATAAAATCACTGACTAGCTCCTGTAAATGATGACAACACCTCCCGAACGCACGAGAAACAATTACCGGGGCTTCAGCAACTCCTTCACCACTAACGGAGCGAGCTGGAAAATCACACTTTTCCCAGGACACAACAAAAAAACTCAGCAAAGATTGTTCTTGCTCTGGCTATAACTTCTGGATATTGGGCAGCGGTGCCACAACGGACCGAATGGCTTCACTCACATCTTTTCTCCGCCGCCATTACTGAACTACAACTCTAACTAGCACACAACATCAACGTCATCGCTCTCAGCCGCTCCCTCTGTTCGCTGATTGGACCGGTAAATTTTTTTAGGAGAAAACCTAAGAATATACAGCAGTCCCAGACGGAGAACCGGTACTAGCACTAGGTCTGAACTAGCACCCGGTTCATGCTGGTGGAAAAGGGGTAAGAGTCAAGAAATAAAATGCATTTATTTGATCAAAAAACAGTAAAAATCAGAAATATTTTTACAATTCAAATAATCTGTTCTCTATGTGAATATACAGTAAAGTGTAATTTATTCCTGTGATCAAAGCTGAATTTATCATCATTCCTCCAGCCTTCAGTGTCACATGACCCTTCACTAATCATTCTCAAATGAGGATCTGATGATCAACCCACATTTGTGATTAATATCAGTCGTGATACATTTTATTCTCAGGATTATTTGATGAATATAAAGTTCAAAATAACAGCGTTTATTTGAAATAGAACAAACATTTAGTAACATTATAAATGTCACTTCTGATCAATTTAATGCGTCCTTGATTGATAGAAGTAATAGGTTCTTTCTTTTTCTTTTCAAATCTCACTTCCCTCAAACTTTTGAAAGTGTATCATGGGTTAGGTCTGAATCCACATCTCTGCGTTTTCAAGAGCGTCCATGTGAGAAACAATTAGCATCCGAATCGGCCTTCAGAGTGTGTTTTGATTTCAGTGTTCCCCTTTCTGAAGCATTATTGAGAGCGTTTCATCACACATCTGTAACTGTGGGTGTTCACGTATGTGCTTGACATGTACGGGCGTGTGCAGCTGTTGCGGTTCTGCACGTCTCATGTTGCGTCTAGACACGCGTGATGGAGAACACGTCAATCTGAGCACGTCTCTCCTGTCAAGTGTCCAGAACGGGCTTTGAGGGATTTGATGAAGGGCCCGTTTGTGCTCGAACGCTCCGGGGCTTTCAATCAGCGTCCCGGTGGACGGCCTGCGGAAGAGCACGTCAGCGGCCTGATAAGCCGTCTTGTGCCGACAGAAGACCGGTCGGGTGAGACGCGCCGCGTCCGATGGGGAGATTTAGTCACGTGACGTAATCCCAGTTCTTAAAACTCCCCCAAAGGCGATTGATAGGGGCTGGAGAGCGCCATTCATCAAGCCGTAAAAGCTCTCCAGAACATGTCCGGGGTGAAGAGGGCCTGCTTTGTTTTTATGGGGGTTGTTCCTGATGGAGGGCGGTGGAGGTATGTGAGTGTTTTAGGGCCCCTGAACTCCTCCTGGTCATATAACAGGACACTATATTTCAGGACTCTGACCCTCGGTAGGAACATGCGAGGATCCCAGCTGGAAGAATCAAACATCTGTTCACTGTATTCACCTGATTTTGCTCGGTTTTCTGCGAATGTGCAGAGATTTCCCCATTCATTTTCATTTTCATTTGCATTCATTGGACAAACTACACAACTCCAGTACACTGTAAAAAATGCTGGGTTGTTTTTTGCTTTTTTTTTTGTTGCTTTTTTGCTTTTTTTTTTAACGCAGCGATTTTGGTTAAATGTTTGCCTAAAACAATCCAATAGCTGGGTTAAAACAAACCATTCGCTTTGATAAAACAACCCAAACACTGTGTTCAAACAACCCAATCTCTGAGTTAAAACAACCCAATCTCTGTGTTAAAACAACCCAATCTCTGTGTTAAAACAACCCAATTGCTGTGTTAAAACAACCCAATCTCTGTGTTAAAACAACCCAATCTCTGTGTTAAAACAACCCAATCTCTGTGTTAAAACAACCCAATCGCTGTGTTAAAACAGCCCAATCGCTTTGATAAAACAACCCAATCTCTGAGTTAAAACAACCCAATCTCTGTGTTAAAACAACCCAATCTCTGAGTTAAAACAACCCAATCTCTGAGTTAAAATAACCGAAACGCTGTAATAAAATAACCCAATCTCTGAGTTAAAACAACCCAATCTCTGTGTTAAAACAACCCAATCGCTGTGTTAAAACAACCCAATCTCTGAGTTAAAACAACCCAATCTCTGAGTTAAAACAACCCAATCGCTTTGATAAAACAACCCAATCTCTGTGTTAAAACAACCCAATCGCTGTGTTAAAACAACCCAATCTCTGAGTTAAAACAACCCAATCTCTGAGTTAAAACAACCCAATCGCTTTGATAAAACAACCCAATCTCTGTGTTAAAACAACCCAGTCTCGGAGTTAAAACAACCCAATCTCTGAGTTAAAACAACCCAATTGCTTTGATAAAACAACCCAATCGCTGTGTTCAAACAACCCAATCTCTGTGTTAAAACAACCCAATCTCTGAGTTAAAACAACCCAATCGCTTTGATAAAACAACCCAATCTCTGAGTTAAAACAACCCAATCTCTGTGTTAAACAACCCAATCGCTGTGTTAAAACAACCCAATCGCTGTGTTAAAACAACCCAATCGCTGTGCGAAAACAACCCAATCTCTGAGTTAAAACAACCCAATCGCTGTGTTAAAACAACCCAATCTCTGAGTTAAAACAACCCAATCGCTGTGTTAAAACAACCCAATCGCTGTGTTAAAACAACGCAATCGCTTTGATAAAACAACCCAATCTCTGAGTTAAAACAACCCAATCTCTGTGTTAAAACAACCCAATCGCTGTGTTAAAACAACCCAATCTCTGAGTTAAAACAACCCAATCTCTGTGTTAAAACAACCCAATCGCTGTGTTAAAACAACCCAATCTCTGAGTTAAAACAACCCAATCTCTGTGTTAAAACAACCCAATCGCTGTGTTAAAACAACCCAATCGCTGTGTTAAAACAACCCAATCGCTGTGTTAAAACAACCCAATCTCTGAGTTAAAACAACCCAATCGCTTTGATAAAACAACCCAATCTCTGAGTTAAAACAACCCAATCTCTGAGTTAAAACAACCCAATCTCTGAGTTAAAACAACCCAATCGCTGTGTTAAAACAAACCATTCGCTGGGATAAAACAACCCAATCTCTGTGTTAAAACAACCCAATCGCTGTGTTAAAACAACCCAATCTCTGAGTTAAAACAACCCAATCTCTGAGTTAAAACAACCCAATCGCTTTGATAAAACAACCCAATCTCTGTGTTAAAACAACCCAGTCTCTGAGTTAAAACAACCCAATCTCTGAGTTAAAACAACCCAATTGCTTTGATAAAACAACCCAATCGCTGTGTTCAAACAACCCAATCTCTGTGTTAAAACAACCCAATCTCTGTGTTAAAACAACCCAATCGCTGTGTTAAAACAACCCAATCTCTGTGTTAAAACAACCCAATCTCTGTGTTAAAACAACCCAATCTCTGAGTTAAAACAACCCAATCGCTTTGATAAAACAACCCAATCTCTGAGTTAAAACAACCCAATCTCTGTGTTAAAACAACCCAATCGCTGTGTTAAAACAACCCAATCGCTGTGTTAAAACAACCCAATCGCTGTGTTAAAACAACCCAATCTCTGAGTTAAAACAACCCAATCGCTGTGTTAAAACAACCCAATCGCTGTGTTAAAACAACCCAATCTCTGAGTTAAAACAACCCAATCTCTGAGTTAAAACAACCCAATCGCTGTGTTAAAACAACCCAATCGCTGTGTTAAAACAACGCAATCGCTTTGATAAAACAACCCAATCTCTGAGTTAAAACAACCCAATCTCTGTGTTAAAACAACCCAATCGCTGTGTTAAAACAACCCAATCTCTGTGTTGAAACAACCCAATCTCTGTGTTAAAACAACCCAATCTCTGTGTTAAAACAACCCAATCTCTGTGTTGAAACAAACCAATCTCTGTGTTGAAACAACCCAATCTCTGGGTTAAAACAACCCAATCGCTGTGTTGAAACAACCAAATCTCTGGGTTAAAACAACACAATCCAATCTCTGTGTTAAAACAACCCAATCGCTGTGTTAAAACAACCCAACCGCTGTGTTAAAACAACCCAATCTCTGTGTTGAAACAACCCAATCTCTGGGTTAAAACAACCCAATCTCTGGGTTAAAACAAACCAATCTCTGTGTTGAAACAACCCAATCTCTGGGTTAAAACAACCCAATCGCTGTGTTGAAACAACCAAATCTCTGGGTTAAAACAACACAATCCAATCGCTGCGTTAAAACAACCCAACCGCTGTGTTAAAACAACCCAACCGCTGTGTTAAAACAACCCAATCTCTGTGTTGAAACAACCCAATCTCTGGGTTAAAACAACCCAATCTCTGAGTCAAAACAACCCAATCTCTGAGTCAAAACAACCCAATCTCTGTGTTAAAACAACCCAATCGCTGTGTTAAAACAACCCAATCTCTGAGTTAAAACAACCCAATCTCAAACCATTCGCTGGGATAAAACAACAACAGTTTGGTAATTAGTCATGTCAGTCACCTGTGCCTCGTCCTCCACCTGCACCTTGTTATCCTCATCTGCTCTGTGTATTAATCCCTCAGTGTTTGTCGGTTCTCGTTGTTTGTCGTGTCTAAGGGTTCCTGAGTTTTGTTTTTAAAAGTTCCTGTTTCCTGTTCTCCTCGTCTCCGTGAGCTCATTGCCTGCACGTAAACCGTAACATTAATGTTTATTTTAGTGGTGGGTATAGATATATATACATTTTTTAATCTAGATTAATCTCACTGTAATCTTGGAATTAATCTAGATTCATCTTGATTAAAATGGCTCAGTTGAATTCTGCCGAAGGCATTCAGAATATGTGTGCTCGTAAGTGATCGTTTGTCTTTTTGTAGTTTGAATAATAAATAACTTCTGTCCCTTTAAGACCTGACGCACACATGGATCCCAAACACTGTTCCTGTGAGCTGGTTACGACTGTGTTTACGTTAAAACTCACCAAGATGGGCATTGAGACATTTTTGAGTGTATTTGACCATTAATAAGATGGAAAAAGGAGCTCATTTTTGCACTTGTATGTCAGAGGCGGCTTTATTACGGTATGTGTGTGTGCGCTTCAGATGAGGCGAGGCGAGGAGAGCGCAGCTGATATCGATACTGTAGAAAATGAGTATTGTATCGTTTCAGACATTTCAGTATCGATACATAGCGAAATATCAATATTTTTGACAACACTAGTAGGCATACACACAGGTTCGAAGACTCGTTCTCTCGCCCCCTACAGTGCAATTCGGCTAGGTGTACATCCGCGCTAAAATATCAAGGTGAAAGCCATCATAGCTTGCGTAGTATAGACCCAGCTCCCAACCCAACTTTGAGAATAGATTAACGGCGATATTTTTTTAGCGCCCGATATGAGTCTCACGTGTACGCAGCACCTTAACGCCGATAACGGCCCACCACTAGTTTATTCATTTATTTATGACTCTCCAAGACATTTTATAGTAGCCTGGATGCCAGACGAACATAGCCCCGCCCACAACATTTTTTGCACGGCCAGTTCGGTCTGGACTTGATCCATAGAGAAGTAATTATGCCCGAACAGAAACTGTTCGGACCAATGAAATTGTCAGGGCGGGCTTTAGACGATGATGGACAGATGATAAACAGTAACGTCATCATCCACGTCATCAAAGGTGCTTGGGTTGAATTTGTTCTAATCCTAAACGGAGAACTTGTTCGTATATGCATTCACCTTTACTATTTCTCTCAGAAATGATGATGGTGTTGGTCAGTACTCTGTGTATCCTTAAATTCTTTTTTACAACACCGGCAAAGATCGTTTACACTCATCTTCTTCTTCTAACGTGACTTATTCCTGCTTGCGTGCAGACAGGGTTGCCAAGTTTTTACAGCAAAACTCGCCCAACCGCTACTCAAAACTAGCCAAAAACAAGCCCAATAGCTTTCCGGGTGGGGGGGTTCTCCGGGAAAATGGCATTTGGGGGGTAAAATACGTGTTATTTTGGCACGGCTGCTAAATTTCGCATTCCTGGGTCTGTATATCACATAATTGGCGGTCGCTTCAACCCGCGGACTTGGCAACACAGCGCAGTTGAGTTCTGTTGGCATTTGACAACTAACGTTATGCGTCGCTCCGTTGCTCTGATTGGTTGTAGGTCTATCCAATCGAGGTCTTTCCTGGTTCGGTTTAAACACGCCCCATAATCACAGCCCAACGGAGCAGATCAGACTCAAATTCTGACTAGAATTGAGTATGACGACGTCAGGCTAATTTTATAGGGTTATGCGGTCTTTGTTCTAATATTTAGTGAGTTTTTGTGTATTTTCTCAAATGTTTCCGCTGTAGTTTATTAATCCAACTACTAATGGAGGTCAAATATGATCAGTGATTTAGGTGAGTTTGAATTAAGAAATTCAAGGAAAATCTGAATCTAGATATAAATGTCAGGGTTTTTTTTCCCAAATGCCAGAATCATTCCATCTTGACAGACACATTATCATACATTCCCAGCCCAGGCATTGTGTTACTCCTTTAACGTGATGGATTTATTCATTTATAGTGCTGTCAGTCAGTTATGTGTAGTTACACATTAAGCTGTGTTAAACCCACTAGTAAATGAACTCTAGGCTAATGACAGCCGTGTGGTTGGAGAAGGCAGAGGATCAGTTATTATCATGCACTTAACATCCTGAGATGACGGATTAATGGACGAGAGCAGCCCTCCCTGTGCTTTTAAAGCCTCTTAGTAAATGCCGTCTAAGAATTCCTTATCTTCCCTCTCTTGCCTCTAGCGTTTCACAAGCTGACTGTTTTTTACACAGTTATAGTTTATTGCATCGTTATAATTTTCATTTGTGTATTTTATTATAGCCCAAGCATACATAGAGACCTATAGATGTAAATAATAAATCAGCCCCGTTGCAGATTCCCGTGATCATGCTTTTCTGGCATTTCATTTAAACACATCGCAAGGGTTCCGCCAGTAGAGGGCGCTCGTGCAATGCAAGCAATGATGTACATCTGAGTGAACGAGACCAGGGGAAGTTTGTGAGTGAAGGGCATAAAAGAAGCCCAGCTTTCGTGAAAACTACAGTTTATACTTCCGCGTGTTTGTATCCCCCCCACAGACCGTCGGATCGGCCGAGGGTTCTTGTAGGCATTACTTCGTCTACTCTTTAAACAGCGTTATGGTCAAAATGGCACACCACTGCAGCGTTTTCTCCATATTTACGATTCTTTGCAGCCTTTGATCACTGCCTACCCAGCTAACATTTTTTGGTTTCCAGAACTAACCCAAAACTAACGTTCCAAAACGAACATTCTGGGAATATTCCCAAAACATGTATTTGTAATGATTGTTTTAGTTAGCCAGGAAAGTTATGTTACGAAAATAAAAAAAAACTTTTAGGTTTGCAGAACATCCCCTTAACCTTCTCGTAATGTTCCCAGAAGGTTCCCTTCATGTTCCCAGAAGGTTCCTGTAATATGTTCCCAGAACATTACCTTCATGTTCCCAGAACATTCCCTTACTGTTCCCAGAACGTTCCCTTCATGTTCCCAGAACGTTCCCTTAATGTTCCCTGAAGGTTCCCTTCATGTTCCCAGAAGGTTCCCTTCATGTTCCCAGAACGTTCCCATAATGTTCCCAGAAGGTTCCCTTCATGTTCCCAGAACGTTCCCATAATGTTCCCAGAACTTTCCCTTAATGTTCCCAGAACTTTCCCTTAATGTTCCCAGAACGTTCCCTTAATATTCCCAAAACGTTCCCTTCATGTTCCCAGAACCTTCCCTTAATGTTCCCAGAACCTTCCCTTTATGTTCCCAGAACCTTCCCTTAATCGTTCCCTTCATGTTCCCTTAATGTTCCCAGAACGTTCCCTTCATGTTCCCAGAACCTTCCCTTAATGTTCCCAGAACGTTCCCTTTATGTTCCCAGAACCTTCCCTTAATCGTTCCCAGAACGTTCCCTTTATGTTCCCAGAACGTTCCCTTAATGTTCCCAGAATGTTCCCGTTATGTTCCCTTCATGTTCCCAGAAATGTACCTTTGTTCCCAGAACGTTCCTGTAATGTTCCCAGAACTTTTCCTTAATGTTCCCGTAATGTTCCAAGAACATTCCTTTAATGTTCCCAGAGCATTCCAGTAATGTTCCCAGAAGGTTCCCTTAATGTTCCCAGAAGGTTCCCGTAATGTTCCCAGAACCTTCCCTTAATCATTCCCTTCATGTTCCCAGAAGGTTCCCTTCATGTTCCCAGAACGTTCCCTTAATGTTCCCAGAACGTTCCCTTCATGTTCCCAGAACCTTCCCTTAATGTTCCCAGAACGTTCCCTTTATGTTCCCAGAACCTTCCCTTAATCGTTCCATTCATGTTCCCAGAAGGTTCCCTTCATGTTCCCAGAACGTTCCCTTAATGTTCCCAGAACGTTCCCGTTATGTTCCCTTCATATTCCCAGAAATGTACCTTTGTTCCCAGAACGTTCCCGTAATGTTCCCAGAACTTTTCCTTAATGTTCCCAGAACATTCCCGTAATGTTCCCAGAATGTTCCAAGAACATTCCTTTAATGTTTCCAGAGCGTTCCAGTAATGTTCCCAGAAGGTTCCCTTCATATTCCCAGAATGTTACCTTTATTTTCCCAGAACGTTCCCGTAATGTTCACCGAACGATTAAAACTCACCAAGATGGGCATTGAGACATTTTTGAGTGTATTTGACCATTAATAAGCTGGAAAAAGGAGCTCATTTTTGCACTTGTATGTCAGAGGCGGCTTTATTACGGGATGTGTGTGCGCTTCAGATGCGAGCGTGAAATCTGCGGGAATTAGTAGCATTAACGTTATGTGCAACCCCGTGCGAAATTCAGACCGGTCACACCAATACTTACACGCTGTCATGAGGAAAAATCCAGCAGAACACGCGTTCGCAATGTTCAGAGGATTAAACGGACTCAATGAGAGGAGGAAGCGGGTGCATGTCACTCGCTGGAGAGGAGAGGAGAGGAGAGGAGAGGAGAGGAGAGGAGAGGAGAGGAGAGCGCAGCTGATATCGATACTGTAGAAAATGAGTATTGTATCGTTTCAGACATTTCAATATCGATACATAGCGAAATATCAATATTTTTGACAACACTAGTAGGCATACACACAGGTTCGAAGACTCGTTCTCTCGCCCCCTACAGTGCAATTCGGCTAGGTGTACATCCGCGCTAAAATATCAAGGTGAAAGCCATCATAGCTTGCATAGTATAGACCCAGCTCCCAACCCAACTTTGAGAATAGATTAACAGCAATATTTTTTTATCGCCCGATATGAGTCTCACGTGTACGCAGCACCTTAACGCCGATAACGGCCCACCACTAGTTTTGACTGATCTAATCTAGGTTTAAAAAAAATGTATCAGCAAAATATACTGAAAAAAATGACACATTTCAGCATAAAATGTCAGTCCCTGAAAATGATCTGCGGGGAGCTTGTTTGCTGGGTACAATGCCCATCCTTTACTGGAAACCGAACTCGACACCATTATGATTAAAAGTTTGCCAAGAAGTATTTCCTACTAAAGCAAGGCGGTGTTTGATCCAGAGCAGACTGGTGGGCGTGGACGGCAACATGCCCAGTGCATTATGGGTGTTGAAGTTTTCCTACCTATTTCGGCAAAAGGGAATACAACAGCATTTTATCTCTGTTTTCTCAAGTCAGAAGCACTGATTTCAAAAAATGTTTTAACCTTTCTACTATTTAGGCAGCCTAAGTTTTATAGAACACCCATTTCGCCAGCGGTGAAGTACATCTTTCAGTGTCGTTTAATTCTAAAAATACAGAATTAGATGATTTTATTTACATTCAGTCCAATGTGAACCCGGAGACACACAGTCAGTAAAGTTGAACAAATGAACAACTATTAGTGAACAGTTAATAATTGACCAAATGTAAAGTTCTGTGAACTGCTCTTACTCATATTCTTCTATTCAGTTACTTCCTGTTGATTCAGAGAAAAAGCGCTGATGTTGTGACTGTGTTTTATTCATAAAATTAAATAATGCAACAAATGATTTTGGCACAAGACAGCAGTTTATAGGTTTATTCAGTAGTCTCTTTACTCTGGTCTGGTGCCTGCCATCTAAATCCACACCCATGTCATCAGAAAGATCATTCCAGAGCATGAATATAACAATCACCGCAATTATTTTTCTCAAACGTGCCCGTCAACATGTTCCTCGTACTGTCTTTCCCAGCCAAGACAAAGCCCTTATTGAGACGGGACCACACAGAGTTATAGTGCCTGCAGAGGGCCGCTGGCGTCAGATCGACCCGCGGCGGCAAACCATCCATTATTATCAGCTGCGTTTTGACAGGCTGTCATCTCTTGGCTTACAGAAAGGAAACGCTTGACTGACTGAAATACCCTTCAGCACATCTCGACGAGAGGAACGTGTACGTGAAGACAATGGAGCGCTTGAGTATGAGTTCTCGAGCATCCCGTGTCTCTATCTCTGTCTGACAATAGGGGTGGAGGACAATGGTGTGTTGTGTGAGGTGTTGCTCGACTGCTGAGGTTTTTGTCAGGCCTGTGTGGTCTGTCGATTGAGACAAGAGAAAAGTTACTGCTAGAGATGGCCAGGATATCCTTATTAGTTATTAGACCTGCTTGATATGGTGCTCCGGACATGAATGATCCCTCAAATCATGTGTGTTGTTGAGGAGAACGTGTGCTGTTAGTGATCAGATGCACCATTTTCACCTGCTGGACCAGGACCCCTAGCAACTGCATAACAACACCTTAGAAACCACACAATCACCATAGACACCTAGCGGTGCAGAACTACTCAAGACACATCACCTAGAACACCCTAGCAACTGCATAGCAACACCCTAGAAACCACACACACACACACACCATAGACACCTAGCAATGCAGAACTACTGAAGATACATCACCTAGAACACCCTAGCAACTGCATAGCAACACCCTAGAAACCACAAAAACACCATAGACACCTCCTAGAAAAAGCTCCAAATTCCCTAGAAACCACCTAGCAACTGCATAACAACACCCTAGAAACCACACAATCACCATAGACACCTAGCAATGCAGAACTACTCAAGAAACATCACCTAGAACACCCTAGCAACTGCATAGCAACACCTTAGAAACCACACAATCATCATAGACACCTAGCAATGCAGAACTACTCAAGACACATCACCTAGAACACCCTAGCAACTGCATAGCAACACCATAGAAACCACACAAACACCATAGACACCTAGCAATGTAGAATTACTGAAGATACATCACCTAGAACACCCAAGCAACTGCATAGCAACACCCTAGAAACCACAAAAACACCATAGACACCTAGCAATGCATAACCATCCAAAACACCCTAGAAACCACAAAAACACCATAGACACCTAGCAATGCAGAACTACTGAAGATACATCACCTAGAACACCCTAGCAACTGCATAGCAACACCCTAGAAACCACAAAAACACCATAGACACCTCCTAGAAACAGCACCAAATTCCATAGAAACCACCTAGCAACTGTATAGCAACACCCTAGAAACCACACAATCCCCATAGACACCTAACAATGCAGAACTACTCAATACACATTACCTAGAACACCCTAGCAACTGCATAGCTACACCCTAGAAACCACACAAACTCCATAGACACCTCCTAGCAATGGCATAGCATCATCCTTGAAAGCACACAAAACACCTTAGAAACCTCCTAGCAGCTCCCTAGAAACTGTATAGCAACACCATCGAAACCACACAAAACACTCTAGAATCCTCCTAACAACTGCATAGCAACACCCTAGAAACCACACAAAACACCATTAAAACACCTAGCAATACAGAACTACTCAGGACCCTCTGGAAACCACCCAGAACACAGA
>CM042241.1:69543286-69583286 GCA_023566225.1 Romanogobio albipinnatus | reverse complement strand
ATAAACTCATTCAGGACACATTAAACTCACCTCTCATAATCACACGAGAGAAACATGATCTGCGCTGCTAATGCAACTGTGTATTCACACTGCTCCTCCACCATCACAGCGGACAGGGAACGTCATTCTGCACATTCGTCTAATGTTTCTAAACGCTCAGAGACAATTCCAAAAGTAACGTTGCCATAATATTTGCAGAATGATGCAATGTAACACTTCCTTAAAGTCCCTGTGAAATTGACGTATTTTGGCTTTTTCGATGAATATGTTAGTCTTACTGTTATATGCACTATATAGGGGATGGGGAACGATCAGACAGTGCACTATATAGGGGATGGGGAACGATCAGACAGTGCACTATATAGGGGATAGAGAGCGATCAGACAGTGCACTATATAGGGGATGGAGAACGATCAGACAGTGCACTATATAGGAGATGGGGAACGATCAGACAGTGCACTATATAGGGGATGGGGAACGATCAGACAGTGCACTATATAGGGGATGGAGAACGATCAGACAGTGCACTATATAGGGGATGGGGAACGATCAGACAGTGCACTATATAGGGGATGGGGAACGATCAGACAGTGCACTATATAGGGGATGGAGAACGATCAGACAGTGCACTATATAGGGGATGGGGAACGATCAGACAGTGCACTATATAGGGGATGGGGAACGATCAGACAGTGCACTATATAGGGGATGGAGAACGATCAGACAGTGCACTATATAGGGGATGGGGAACGATCAGACAGTGCACTATATAGGGGATGGGGAACGATCAGACAGTGCACTATATAGGGGATGGGGAACGATCAGACAGTGCACTATATAGGGGATGGAGAACGATCAGACAGTGCACTATATAGGGGATGGAGAACGATCAGACAGTGCACTATATAGGGGATGGGGAACGATCAGACAGTGCACTATATAGGGGATGGAGAACGATCAGACAGTGCACTATATAGGGGATGGGGAACGATCAGACAGTGCACTATATAGGGGATGGGGAACGATCAGACAGTGCACTATATAGGGGATGGGGAACGATCAGACAGTGCACTATATAGGGGATGGAGAACGATCAGACAGTGCACTATATAGGGGATGGAGAACGATCAGACAGTGCACTATATAGGGGATGGGGAACGATCAGACAGTGCACTATATGGGGGATGGGGAACGATCAGACAGTGCACTATATAGGGGATGGGGAACGATCAGACAGTGCACTATATAGGGGATGGGGAACGATCAGACAGTGCACTATATAGGGGATGGGGAACGATCAGACAGTGCACTATATAGGGGATGGAGAACGATCAGACAGTGCACTATATAGGGGATGGAGAACGATCAGACAGTGCACTATATAGGGGATGGGGAACGATCAGACAGTGCACTATATAGGGGATGGGGAACGATCAGACAGTGCACTATATAGGGGATGGGGAACGATCAGACAGTGCACTATATAGGGGATAGAGAGCGATCAGACAGTGCACTATATAGGGGATAGAGAGCGATCAGACAGTGCACTATATAGGGGATGGAGAACGATCAGACAGTGCACTATATAGGGGATGGGGAACGATCAGACAGTGCACTATATAGGGGATGGGGAACGATCAGACAGTGCACTATATAGGGGATAGAGAGCGATCAGACAGTGCACTATATAGGGGATGGAGAACGATCAGACAGTGCACTATATAGGGGATGGGGAACGATCAGACAGTGCACTATATAGGGGATGGGGAACGATCAGACAGTGCACTATATAGGGGATGGAGAACGATCAGACAGTGCACTATATAGGGGATGGGGAACGATCAGACAGTGCACTATATAGGGGATGGGGAACGATCAGACAGTGCACTATATAGGGGATGGAGAACGATCAGACAGTGCACTATATAGGGGATGGGGAACGATCAGACAGTGCACTATATAGGGGATGGAGAACGATCAGACAGTGCACTATATAGGGGATGGGGAACGATCAGACAGTGCACTATATAGGGGATGGAGAACGATCAGACAGTGCACTATATAGGGGATGGAGAACGATCAGACAGTGCACTATATAGGGGATGGGGAACGATCAGACAGTGCACTATATAGGGGATGGAGAACGATCAGACAGTGCACTATATAGGGGATGGAGAACGATCAGACAGTGCACTATATAGGGGATGGGGAACGATCAGACAGTGCACTATATAGGGGATGGGGAACGATCAGACAGTGCACTATATAGGGGATGGAGAACGATCAGACAGTGCACTATATAGGGGATGGGGAACGATCAGACAGTGCACTATATAGGGGATGGGGAACGATCAGACAGTGCACTATATAGGGGATGGGGAACGATCAGACAGTGCACTATATAGGGGATGGAGAACGATCAGACAGTGCACTATATAGGGGATGGAGAACGATCAGACAGTGCACTATATAGGGGATGGGGAACGATCAGACAGTGCACTATATGGGGGATGGGGAACGATCAGACAGTGCACTATATAGGGGATGGGGAACGATCAGACAGTGCACTATATAGGGGATGGGGAACGATCAGACAGTGCACTATATAGGGGATGGGGAACGATCAGACAGTGCACTATATAGGGGATGGAGAACGATCAGACAGTGCACTATATAGGGGATGGAGAACGATCAGACAGTGCACTATATAGGGGATGGGGAACGATCAGACAGTGCACTATATAGGGGATGGAGAACGATCAGACAGTGCACTATATAGGGGATGGAGAACGATCAGACAGTGCACTATATAGGGGATGGAGAACGATCAGACAGTGCACTATATAGGGGATGGGGAACGATCAGACAGTGCACTATATAGGGGATGGGGAACGATCAGACAGTGCACTATATAGGGGATGGGGAATGATCAGACAGTGCACTATATAGGGGATAGGGAACGATCAGACAGTGCACTATATAGGGGATAGGGAACGATCAGACAGTGCACTATATAGGGGATGGGGAACGATCAGACAGTGCACTATATAGGGGATGGGGAACGATCAGACAGTGCACTATATAGGGGATGGGGAACGATCAGACAGTGCACTATATAGGGGATGGGGAACGATCAGACAGTGCACTATATAGGGGATGGGGAACGATCAGACAGTGCTCTATATAGGGGATGGGGAACGATCAGACAGTGCTCTATATAGGGGATGGGGAACGATCAGACAGTGCACTATATAGGGGATGTAGAACGATCAGACAGTGCACTATATAGGGGATGTAGAACGATCAGACAGTGCACTATATAGGGGATGGAGAACGATCAGACACTGCACTATATAGGGGATGGAGAACGATCAGACACTGCACTATATAGGGGATGGAGAACGATCAGACACTGCACTATATAGGGGATGGGGAACGATCAGACACTGCACTATATAGGGGATGGAGAACGATCAGACAGTGCACTATATAGGGGATGGGGAACGATCAGACAGTGCACTATATGGGGGATAGGGAACGATCAGACAGTGCACTATATAGGGGATGGGGAACGATCAGACAGTGCACTATATAGGGGATGGGGAACGATCAGACAGTGCACTATATAGGGGATGGAGAACGATCAGACAGTGCACTATATAGGGGATGGAGAACGATCAGACAGTGCACTATATAGGGGATGGAGAACGATCAGACAGTGCACTATATAGGGGATGGGGAACGATCAGACAGTGCACTATATGGGGGATAGGGAACGATCAGACAGTGCACTATATAGGGGATGGGGAACGATCAGACAGTGCACTATATAGGGGATATGGAACGATCAGACAGTGCACTATATAGGGGATAGGGAACGATCAGACAGAGCACCATATGGTACATAGGGAATGATCAGACAGTGCACTATATAGGGGATAGGGAACGATCAGACAGTGCACTATATAGGGGATAGGGAACGATCAGACAGAGCACCATATGGTACATAGGGAATGATCAGACAGTGCACTATATAGGGGATAGGGAACGATCAGACAGTGCACTATATAGGGGATAGGGAACGATCAGACAGTGCACTATATAGGGGATAGAGAGCGATCAGACAGTGTACTATATAGGGGTTAGGGAACGATCAGACAGTGCACTATATAGGGGTTAGGGAATGATCAGACAGTGCACTATATAGGGAATAGGGAACGATCAGACAGTGCATTATATAGGAGATAGGGAACGATCAGACAGTGCACTATATAGGGGATAGAGAGCGATCAGACAGTGCACTATATAGGGGTTAGGGAACGATCAGACAGTGCACTATATAGGGGATAGAGAGCGATCAGACAGTGCACTATATAGGGGTTAGGGAACGATCAGACAGTGCACTATATAGGGGATAGAGAGCGATCAGACAGTGCACTATATAGGGGTTAGGGACCGATCAGACAGTGCACTATATAGGGGTTAGGGAATGACTCAGTAAACATTAGTCAAACTGGGATGACAGTAGAGCAGAAAAACAACTGACTAGAAGAGGCCAGTTGATGTCAATGACTTCTATAGCGCCCCCTGTGGCGACACTGAGAAATCCTGCCAAGCCTGTGTTCATGTACTGGAGTGTTTCAGTAAGTGGCTCTGGTGGTGTAATGCTAATGTACCGTTAATCTGTTGGCGGTGGAAGTCGGCGCTCACAGAGAGAGCGGCGCAACCAGAGAGAGAGACGCTAATCTACTTTACTGTATCAGCCTGCTCGAGCCGGGCCGCGACACAGCCTGACTCCGACCGGCCACACGACACACACATGTACACAGATTTACAATATTAATGTAGATAAAAACAAAAGACAAGTCATTGAAGGACCACAACATGCAGCACACACATTGTTTTTTTACTTGTGAATTTGGGGGAACTGTGCTTTCTTTCTTCAAGAAATCATGGCCTAATTTTTGCCTTTAAAGATGCCCTCAAGGGAGAATTAGTCTGATATACTTATTCAACATATAGCCAAGTAAACACACACACAAATATTTTCTTAGTTTCAGCAACTTTGTTGTTTAGGTAAACAGCTACCAATGCATCATTGTCAACCACAAATTCTGAATCACTCCTCTTAGAACACACACACACACATACATGCTTAAAATGTGCAAGGACGCTGTGTGTGTGTGTGTGTGTGTGTGTGTGTGTGTGTAGTCACCAGTGACACAAACCTCAACTTCTTTACTCTTGGGTCACAGAAACTTCTCCAGTCCACCTTAAATAAAGACCTGCCTCTCAACACCACAAATGCCCTTATGGACGGTCTCACACTGCCATCTATAGACCACTGGAAAGTACTGCAGACCTGCATGCTCTTAAGGTGGACCAGAGGAATTATGACTCGTGTCAGAATTGTATTTTAAAGTCAGTCGCTGGAGCTCATGTTTGTCACTTTAGGTCTCTTTTCCATTAAATTAAGATCTGATCTCACTAAAGGTGCTGTGAATTATTTAGTTGTATTCTACTAAGCACGGAGGAGGTTTGCCACAAGTTAAGGTCATTTTCTTTATGCCTCCACTAGGGGGCTCACAGCTCTTTCTCACCGGGGCAAGATGAGACACGCCAGCAGCTGTTCAGTGTCCAGATGCAGAGATGCACAGCTGTACTGTTCTTGGAAGAAAAGGTACATTTTGGACAGAATGTCCATATCCATCTTTCTCCGGAAGTCTCCTTTTGGTCAGCATTTAATGACTTAAAAACTTGATATATAAGAACTTGTTGATTGTTCTGTCCTATAGCCAGGGTTAAAGACATGCTGTTCTCAAGTCCCAAAGAGAAGCTCATGTCAAATAAAAACGCTTTCTGGGCTGAAACAACAGAAGGAACTGCAGTGGAAGGATGCACTCCTCGTATCTCTGAGCCCTGTGATGATGAAAGAGAAAGAGATGCAATCAGTCCGATTCATCCTGGATCTAGAGAGAGAGAGAGAAACCTACAGAGACCACTGGCACAATGAAGAGATAGCAGCCTTGAGATTGCAGAAAGAAACTGAGATAACCTAAATATGAGTTACTCCAGAGCTCCACGTCAAGGCCGAGACTGACCCACCACACACACTGTGGGTAGAAAAGATCGGCAGCTTGTGGGTTTGGTAATGGCACACACCACATTACGTCCCTTATTATGCCGCCACATGTTTACAAACACACAGACAGTGGCTCCAAAAAGTATTTGGACACTCGAGACTTACAAATGTCTGAATGCCATTCATTAGGCGGTGAAATCAAAGCAAACACACATTGTGGTGCCTGCCATTGCACTTCTGTCTGCGTTTGCCAGCTCTGACAGATCAACGTGAGATCCAGAAGCATATACTCTAACAAATAAAAAGCAAAAGCAGTCTTGACATGACCACTTCTGGATTTCGTGTGAATATGTGAACTCTGGAGAGCAATGTTGGCCACCACGATTTTACTATAGCATCGCTGAAATCATTCGCCCAACTGGCTATTCATTCAATTATTGTTGTTTGGAACAACTTGAGGGCAAATACAATGTTCATTTGTGACCCTGGACCACAAAACCAGTCATAAGGGACACTTTTTTGAAATTGAGATGTATACATCACATGAAAGCTGAATAAATAAGCGTTCCATTGATGTATGGTTTGTTAGGATAGGACAATATTCGGCTGAGATACGACTATGTGAAAATCTAAATATTGAGAAAATCTCCTTTAAAGTTGTCCTTAGCAATGCATATTACTACTAATAATACATTTATGATATGTTTATGGTAGGAAATTTACTAAATATCTTCATGGAACATGATCTTAATATCCTAATGATGTTTGGCATATAAGACAAATGTATACTTTTGACCCATACACTCTAGAAAATGCTGGGTTGAAAATAACCCAAGTTGGGTTGAAAATAGACTAACCCAGCAATTGGGTTGTTTTAAGCAAACATTTAACCCAACCGCTGGGTTAAAACAACCCAAATGCTGTGTTAAAACAACCAAATTGATAGGTTAGTCCATTTTCAACCCAACTTGGGTTATTTTTAACCCAGTGGTTGGGTTAAATGTTTGCTTAAAACAACCCAATTGCTGGGCTAGTCCATTTTCAACCCAACTTAGGTTATTTTTAACCCAGCATTTGGGTTGTTTTAAACCAGCATTTGGGTTGTTTTAACCCAGCGCTTGGGTTAAATATTTGCTTAAAACAACCAAATTGCTGGGTTATTCCATTTTAAACCTAACTTGGGTTATTTTTAACCTAGCACTTGGGTTCAATGTTTGCTTAAAACAACCCAATTGCTCAGTATTTTTTTTGAGTGTACAATGAATTGTTGGCTATTGCATCATATATACCCTTGAGACACATGACTGGTTTTGTGCTCCAGGGTCCCATTTTAGGGTGAATTCTCCCTTAAAATGAAGCAATAGCATCCGTTTGAACTGGATAGTCAGTGTTTTTCTGTTACACCACCAACATATGCTAACAACTTGCTCTCTGGATTGTATGAAACTGGTTAATGGATTTCTCTGCTTCCATCAGAGCATGTCTCAATAACATACAGAGCTTATCCCCCCTTGAGCGAAAATGGCAGACCGCACACATCAAGCCTTTTTTGATAGCACGGCTGGAAACTTGAGCGTACTCCAAGTTCTCACCGTAGCCAAGATATGGCAAGAGCTGGAGAATTAGGCAAAGCGCTGATTGAGGGATGGTATCGGGAAGCACTTGATTGCGCTTTCGTAAGCCAGCGGTTATTGGTGCGTCGTTATGACTCACTGTTGTGTAAGACTCTCGAAGTGTCGTCACGTTTGGGGCTTTCGTGAATTGCTCTGACGTTAATGTGTGCCGATCTCCAGGGAACCTAATCCTGCCAGATGCTTCAGTCCCTGCAGGCTGCGTGAGGGATGGGGACCACGCTTCGCTCCGTGGTGGGCCGCTCTCGTCAGACCCAACAGCAGCACTGCAAAAAGTGCTTCAACAAATCACAAGCACACCTGACGTTGTTTGCCAGAACCCTAGGGTGCCGTCGCTAAGAAGAATCAAGTGTGTTTTGGCTTAGGCCTTTCCCCAATATTGCTGTGTTCCTTGGCATGCCCTTCTGTTTTGTACACTGTAGGGTTCCACGCTTGTTGAGTCTGAAAGAGCGGAGGGAGGGCAGATCCATCTGCAAAGCTCTCGTTTGACCAAGAGAAGTGGCCCTGCTGAGAGAGACGCAGAACTTTCCTCATGTGGACAACAAAGGATCAAGAAGCAGTTCGCATTCAAGGCTTCCCGGCATTCTGGCAGCAAGAGCTTGCTAAGCAAAGGAAACCATGCAGTAACATCCCAGTCTCTTTGACCGCCGAGCTTTGAGTTAAATGGTTTGTGTGCTGTACGGACAAACAAGTTGTGCATTGCTATTCCTAGTGTTTCTCAGGACATTGACCAAAGGCCCCGTTTACACCTGATGTAAGATGCGGTTTGGTCGATCTGATCACAGGTAAACAAGACACTTTCAACCACTTCTGTCCTGATTGCTTCGAGGGGAGGAATATGACGGTGAGAAAATGTACCCACCTGTTAAACGGCGTGTGACAACACCGGTAATACCGGTATCACCGGCGGGGGCTTTAAATCGCAAATTCTAAACCGAAAGTAAAATGTCCACGGCCGCTCGGGCATTCATAACGGAGCGGAGCAAAGCGAGTGTTTTCATAGGAATGGTCTGAAAACACGGCAGTGGACACGCACCGTGAATGCCCGTGCGGCCGCGTGAATTTTACTTTCGGTTTAGAATTAGTGCCAATTCGTGGACGGGTTGCTTGAATGGTGGGTTCATTAGCCTATTATTCTTAATGAAAAACACAACAACAAAACAGAACAATGACAAACTCACTTAAATAATCGCTTTTACATTTCGCTTTGAAACCAAATCTGACTCCTGCTGCGCTGCGACTCTCGTCCGGCTCACGCTGTATTGATCAGACACGTTCAGTTTTCTGTTCTCTAACTGAACTAAATTATTTTATTACTATAAAAATTAAAATGAATGTGGGCGCGGTGACCGATTACATCATTACTTCAGCTTTGATAGTGAAATTTCATTGGCTCTCATGTGTCTCGTGACCGATCGCGTCATGCTAAAGAGTCGGGTGTATCTTTTGAATTAGATATGACTGAGTGCGTGTACATTCAGGGAGTGGCGGGATCACCATTTCAGCGATTAAAACATTAAGATCCACACGGTTGATAACGTATGACTTCAGAAGACTTGCAATGCAACATGAGTTAATGCTTTTTTGTTGCAATAAATAACTGTGACTGTACTTTTATTTGCCTGTTAACGTTACATGTTTTATATTGAGAAGTGGGTGGTGTTAGTGGCTTCAAAATATTAAAGTAGCCTATAAATATTTATAAAATCATGTCTACTTTTACAAATGCAAAGAATTAAATGTGTCTTGATCTGATGCATTGGGCAAACAACTAGAGACGAAAAATGACGCTAAAGGGGTAAAAATTGACGCCGAAGGGTCCTGACCATGACGAGTTGGGAGTGAGAACGCGTTGACCTCTGGAAGTGGACAATCTCAAAACGTTCACACCTGTATTCAGCGTTGTCCACTTGTGATTCGATCAAGTTTAATACTAGGTGTAAACATGACCTCAGAAACAGCCCTTGATGGACCACCCAAGTAAACAGGTCCAGGATGTAGAATCGCCGCCCTGAAGCTGGAAGGTCTGAATGGACTGGTGTCCACAGGAAGGAAGTGTTCACTGCAGTCTAATAATAGGTCCCTAGGGTCATAACGGACATGATGCATACACTGGCTTTCCCCTTTAAATCACATACGCTACTAATCCTTAAAAGGTTTTCCCCTACTTGTATATAAAAAAAAAGGAAGCTAGGGAATACTGCTATCGCTGATCCACAGTGGAGATTACAGACGTGGATCTTGAGATCCCAGGTACAGATCAAAAAGCTTAAGGGTATACAAAATCTCTATAGCTATAGGGGTCAGAGTGTCTTTTCCTTGCGCATGGTGCAATCGAGATGAGGGATGGGGGTTGGGGCTTGCTCTGTTGTCAGCACCTCCTCCTGTGTCCATTAGGGTGATAAGACCTCCATTGAAGTCCTGCCAGAGGAAGATAATGGCAGCTCTGACAGGAGCGCTCTGTGAAGGAGCCGCTTAACGGGGCCTCAGTGTGCCCGCAGTGTAGCCCCCTCTAATGGCAGCTGCCATCCCCCCTTCACCCGCTGTGCTTTATCTCCTAACAGGCGCCCCCTTCGGACCGGTGGCTTTCATCACCTGCCAGAACTGGCTGGAAGGTCACAGGGCTTTGGGTCCTTATCCTACGCTACCCCTCTGCCGTGTGCCAGTCCCAGGCTGTGAGGTCAACTTGCAGTTCTGGGGGCCTCGTTGAGAAACAGAGGGAAGAGCTGAGCTCTTGATGGGGACCCAAATGTCTCTAATAAAGAGCAAAGTCTTGTAATCACAGAGGACATGCATGTAAACAAACGAGTGGCTACATATACAATAACATCCTATTTCTTGTTATTTGTCTTCTGCATTGGCCTCCTCGCTTTCACCATCCCCCCTTCTTGCACATGCTCACATAAACACGCTAAAAGCCATGCATGTTTCACTGAGTCAGCTGAGAGCAGGCCTTTGATCTATTGTCGTTTTCACCATGGCTGCTCAGCGGGTAGTGTGTCTGGATCTGGTCTCTATTGTGTGATCTATACCCGGGCATATTCCTTTGAGGCTTCATGCTGCCTCTGAACATGGTCTGTTCACAATATTCAATATTGAAATGATGCAGTTTGTAGCCATCGCTCTATTTATCGTGTCAATCATAAAGCCACAAGCAAACAGTGAGGCGCCACAGGTCCATTGATATTAACAAAAGATTTGGCTTGCAGTTTTCTCTTTGTCTTTCTTTCTGAACGCCAGGGTAGAAAGTAGCATTCAACTGTTTTTCTTCTGCAAGTGTGTTCTGCTAGTTTCAACAGTTCTCATGTTCACGTCCATCTCCTCGTTGTTTAAATATCAAATGCACTGGCGCATCTGTTCACCCAAGGGCGTCTGAACACCAGGTGTGATCAGGAGCATTGGTGTAGCGTTGCTATTGTGAGGAACTGAAAACCACTGACCATTGACCAACACACACCTGCTCTAAAGTCAATAGTGCAGCATTTGTGTGTTATTTAAAGGGTGTGTTAGTGATATGAGCCTATAGGCGGTGCACAACGCGCGTACACTCACAGACACGCACAGCAGCACAACACAAATGTTTAAATATTATACATAAACTGATTACAATGTAAACGATTATTATTGTGTACATAAAGATAAAAATGCCTACATGTCATAATGCATGTATCAGAATTGCCCAGTAATGACGAATGAAATTGGCTACTTATTTAACCAATCGTGGCAATACACACGATTGTATTTAAACTGACTCGTGTCTGTTTTCCTCCATGTAAATAGCGAATCCACCATGGTGCGAGCACAACAGGCTTTTAAAGGGAAAGGGAGATGAGATTCTGATTGGTTTATCAGTCCTTCCAGAAAAATGCGGCTTTTTTTGTGATTGTTGCGGGCAAAAATCCTTGATTATGCAACATGTTTTCTTAAAAAATGCGATGAAAAATGCAGGATATTTATGCAATTTTATGCGATGAAATTGCGGGAACTTGCAAAAACTGCGGTTTGATGAAAAAGAGAAAAAAAGCACTACATGACACAAAGTGCGGGGAATATTTAAGTTCTCATCTTGTTTTATTGAAGACCTTAATAAACACATGGCTCAAATTTACAAAACATTGAGTCAAACAAGTTCTGTAACTTTACAAAAGGAATATGCTACAACTTGAAAAATGAATAAATAACTTCCTGTTTTACAGAGGTGGCTTTACAAAACAGACATTTGAGTGCTTCCAATGCACAAAGTGCAATCTCTTAAAGGGTTAGTTCATCCAAAAATGTAAATTCTGTCATTAATGACGTCCCCTCATGTCGTTGGACACCCGTCAGACCTCCGTTCCTCTCTAAATAACGACTTATATAGTGATGACCGATTTCAAAACACAGCATCATGATACTATGAATCAGTGAGTCGATTCTTGATTCTTGAAATACGTGACTTTGGCGATCCGAACCGCTGAATCGACTCACTGATTCATAACGCTTCAAAGCTTCATGATGCTGTGTTTTGAAATCGGAAATCGAAAGTGCGGCGTATTTGAAAAAATGCGGCCCCCGCATGAATATGCGGACTTTGGCTGATTATGCGTTAAATCACGCGATCGCATAATCGCGTTTTTCTGGAGGGACTGGTTTATTGCACGTTACGCCCAAAACACACCCACGACTCATTAAGAGATGAGGGACAGCCTTTTTGGATCCTGCGCCGGACGCGCCGGCCATTTTTCCCGTCGTTAAACTGGCAAAAGTGGAAGCGGGGACTGCTGGTTTATTCAACAACCAGTTCTTTTGCAATACAATTAAAGGCATTTTCATAGACTATAGACTAGTGACCAACAGATACATGTTTTTTTAGAAGCCAATCCCGAGATCTAGAAAGCAAACAGCTAATATAATGGCAATACAGCTTAAAACCATTTAATAATGTAAACATTGGCTGTGCTCTACATGTAGGCTTCATAAGCACCTCTAATCCAGAGATCTTCTGAGGATAGTAAACAGCTCTTATCCTTTGCTTATGGTCATTATCATAGATAGAGGGATGGATGGAGCAGAGCGAGGAGGACTAATCTTGACCTAGTTTCAACTCTGCCAGCTTGACTGCTTGTTGTTCATTTCTGTATTTGGTAAATACTTTCCTTTTCATTGCTGCATGGTCCCTTCGGGCCTGCGGAGTAGCCATGCCAAATTCATAACCGCTAACTGAGTGCTTTGGTCTTGTTGTAGGCTGGTGAAGGATGAATATGAAAGATTATTGCCTGCTGCCTTTGGCAACGAACTGCATCACAGTCAGGAACAGATCTTGCGCAAGACCACATTGTATACACCCTCTACATCTTCTTCGCCTGTACCAGGTGGAACATTTTCGACATAAATTACAGATGAAGACGTCTACTGCTGGGTTTCCCATCGCTGCTGCACCTGTGCAAATGGAAGAATGCATCAGTATGCATGCTCAAGAGATTCGGCTAAACAATCCCAGAGCCACGGTAAACTCTGAGTATGCACAGTGGAGTGAAAGTCAGCGACGTTTGGAACAAATAATAAGTCAGTCTCACAGGCAGAACTGGCCTCGTTTTTGACCTTGCGCAGAAAAAAAATCCTTAACCCTTAGTATGAACAATAGATGTAGTGTTACTATCCTACTAAATTAAACCTGGTCTTGTCTCAATGCTTTGTGTGTGGTTAAGGATTAACAGTGCCGTGATGATTACCTGCATTTAGGAGGCATGGAAAATAATAACAATCCCATTGATGTTTGTTTAACAGATCCTCGTAAGAAATACTCATGACCACAGGAAACAGTGAAGGTATGACCTCCTTCAAACTAGGCCAATGATCTCTTTAGATAAGATAAAATGCACCCCCTACTTTCACTGAAAAGCTTTTCGGGGTTCAGTGTGGGTTCCCCACCGCCTAAAGCTCTAGCTGCTCAGCACAACATAATAAAAACAAGAACATAATGCTCCTTGTCTTGATTGTCGCTGATTAGAACATTAAGGTAGTCCAGGGGTGTCCAAACTTGGTCCTGGAGTTTAGCTCCAGCATAGGGTGCTTTCACATCTCTAGTTCGGTTCATTTGTTCTGAACCAAGGGCAAACAATTATACACTGTAGCATTTTTCAGCTTTTGTGTTTCCTTTTCACACCACACTGATTGCTTTGGTCCGAACCAGTTGAAACGAACCAAAATGCAGTCACATGACAACATCCATATCACTCATTGGCCATGACTTATTTCCCAAACTGCGACTGCGCAGGCTGGTTTTGTCCCTGGCCATAATCTATTACATTGTTTGTATACACCACAATATGCAAACAATACATTTCTATAATGAAGCGCGGATGCGGCTTGAAAACAGCGTTCTAATGCACTGCAAACGGCGAGCGTGCATCGCTCGTTCTTGTGAGTTTTCGAAATTTGGGACCTAATATGGTCATCAGACCAAATTTCTATGAGGCTCCGCACCTCCTCACCACTACAAGTTTGTCCGCGAGCTGCCATGCTAAAGTGCAAACTGTCAACAAACACTTCCTCATCAGATAATACACAGTGCAGCTGACTATGGCCGCTGGTTTAGTCCAAAAATGATAAGTACTTTTTGCAGTTGGGTCTGTTCGAGGTCGGATCACGTTCTCACCACAAACGAACCGCTCCAGAGTTTGTTTGAAAGCATACCGAGACCACCTCTTCAAGGAGCTCTCGGTGCAACTCTAGTACGATTCAACCAAACTAAATGAGGAAGGTGTGAAAGTACCCATAGATGCGTCGTGAGATTTGAGATGAACCCGGGTGCAAGTGCGTGCCGAACCGAGGGTGGAGAACCGTACGGTTCGATCTTTTACAGAGAACCGTTCCACCCCTATTACTTAGCTGGTTCAGGTGTGTTTAACTGGGGTTGGAGATAAACTTTTCTGGACCCTGAGGTAGTCCATCTTCCTGTGCTCAAATGGTCTTGAAACTGCATATTCCCATTTATCTCCGCTCCACTCATTCTTGCCGTCTCCTACATTTGCCTCCCATTCTTCCCTCTCAAATACTTCCTTTCCCAGGTGACCTTCATCACATGGATCACATGCGATTGTCAGGGCGTTATGAATAGTGTGGTACGGAGCAGGTTATGAGGGTGTTGTTCTGTGCATATGGCAGCTATCTGATTTAATTGTACTGGGTTTCCACCTCTTGTAAGAGGTTTCTTTTTTTTGTGGCGACCATCTGGAAATGGTGTGTTCCCAATTAACTCTCATTCTCTTTGTTCATGGGTTCAGCCCTCCAATAAGATCTACAGCACACCAGAACCACCTCCTCATCGGAATCAACGTTTGTCTTAGACACTGGGCCTGTCATCGGCTCAGATGAAGCCGGAGAGATGCTCATTTCCACCAAAATGCTGCTGATGCCAGAGCCCCTCTCTCTCAAAACCGGTCCACATTCACACACAGACATGAAAGTCAAATGTTACGACATAAATTACACACGAACATTGCCAGTTTTCCAACCCAAACCCTTTTTTTTTTGGTTGAAAGACAAACAGAGCCAAATTGGGAGCCAGTGGAAAAAGAGGTAACATGATTTCAGTTTGGTATTTGGTACTAACAATGGCTTATAAATATATGATAGTAGGAAAAAAAACATGGTGTGTTCAATTAATGTTGGAAAAAGCATTTACAAGTTGAATGCACATTATCGCCTCCACTAATAATGAGTGGGAAATTCAGATCTTTCTTTAAGTTTTCGAGTGTAGGAAGTGTCAGTGAAGAAATGGATACAGCATCTGTATCGATGGTACATTTTTGTTATTTTATGTTATTTTTTCCACAAAATAGTTTGATGGTTTTGTACAATTAAGATAACTATTCAATTTACAGCAACTTCATAAATTGAGTAAAAAAAATTGTATTTAGAGTTAATAAATCTTGCTGATTATTTTGTAGAAAAGGTCCATCGACATCGTATTTATGACTTCCCAACTTGTAAATGCGAACACCCCAAGAAAGACAGATAATACAAACAAATATTGGGTAAAACAATCCATTTTGATTTGATTACAATTTATGCTTCTCAATAATTAATGAATAAATACAAATGCATTTTTATCAACATTCCTTGATTTTATTGCAATGCATCATGGGATTGCCGTATCTGAGTAGGTGTCACAGTTGGTTTTGGGGTTTGTTTGTTTCATGTCTTTTATTTTGAAGTTTATTACCATAGTAATGTTTCCTGGTTCTTGTCATGTGACCTCCTTGCCCTTATGTGATCCTGTCATGTGCTTCCCTAGTTTCATGTGTTTTGTTCTGATTGGTTCCCTTCTCTATGTGTCATGTTCTCATTGGTTGGTCTGGTCATGTGTCCATATTTCTCATTGGTCCATTGTCTTGTCATGTGGTTGAGTTCTGGCTGTTCATTGGTTGTCATAGTCATGTGTTCCCCTAGTCTCTGTATATATAGTCCTCATGGTTTCCTTAAGTCAGTTTGTCGAGTATTGTTCCTGTACCATTTTTTTTCTTGTACCATCGTCTCTTGTCTCTAGCCTAGCCTAGCCTGGCCAAGTCAAGTCAAGTCAAGTCAAGTCTGGTCAAGTCAAGTCAAGTCAAGTTAAGTCAAAGTGAAGTGACGTGTGGCCAAGTATGGTGACCCATACTTGGAATTTGTGCTCTGCATTTAACCCATCCAAGTGCACACCGTGAACACACACCCGGAGCAGTGGGCAGCCATATTGCTGTGGCGCCCGGGGAGCAGTTGGGGGTTCGGTGCCTTGCTCAAGGGTCTCACCTTAGTCGTGGTATTGAGGGTGGAGGAGGGCTCTGGTTATTCACTCCCCCACCGACAATTCCTGCCAGACCTGGGACTCGAACCCGCAACCTTCCAGTTACAAGTCCGACTCTCAAACCATTAGGCCACGACTGCCTAATGGTTAGAGTTAGGTCAGGCCTGGTCAGGTCAGGTCAGATTAGGCCAAGCCAAGCCAGGTCAAGCCAAGCCAAGACAGGTCTAGTCAAGCCAGGTCAGGTCAAGCCAGGTCAGGTCAGGCCAAGCCAAGCAAGGTCTGGTCTGGTCAAGCCAGGTCAAGTCAGGCCAAGCCAAGCCAGGTCTGGTCAAGCCAAGCCAAGCCAGGTCAGGTCAGGTCTGGTCAAGCCAGGTCTGGTCAAGCCAAGTCAAGTCTGGCCAAGTCAAGTCAAGCCAAGTCTGGCCAAGTCAAGTCAAGCCAAGTCTGGTCAAGTCAAGCCAAGTCTGGTAAAGCGAAGTCAAGTCATTGTTTCTGTTTGCTCACTTTTGGATTATTGGCATTAAAACTGCACTTGAGTTAATCTACACTTGCCTCCAGTGAGTCTCTGTGTTACAGTAGAATGTTATGCTGCCTTACAATTTGAATTAGTCCAACAATTTTCCCTTTACTGTGCTTAGGATTTGGCACAAAATTAGTTGGTATTTGTTGACTGCTCCATCAAAATATCAAGTTTGTTTAATCAAAAAGGTTAGAGTGGTAAGAACATCCAGTCAATATACGTTTCTGAAGTTGTGTCTTATTTCAGGTAACACCTAAGGCTGTGAGCTCTGTGAAGATGATAAATGTTCTGATCTGATGAGCGCCAACCAAGGCCACGAAGAGCCAAACTCAAGCGATCGCCGCCGCGAGAGTTTCCTAGAGTGCCAGGATCTCACACATCTGAAATGAGAACACGAGGGATGGTGCCAAAGGCCTGCAGCCCAGCACAAATGGAGGTGATGAATGAACGCAATCCATCTGTCCCTCTGAAAAACTAACAAATGATCGTAAAAATTAATTGATCTCGTGTGCATGGAAAAAGTGACTGGCTCCATCCTTCATTATTTTTCTGGGGCACCCAGATTTGCAGCCAAAGGTCTGATGTGCATCTTGCAGCAGTGTTTATTTGGCCGCACTTCTAATGTGAAGTATAATGCGGTGGTGCCCTTCCATTAAGAGCCAGAAATTGCCCGTTCCAGCACCTGGGGTGAGCGGCCATCCGTGCAGAGGTCTTCTACGTCTTGCATTTGACCTGTATAAGACGTGTGCTGGAGGCAATAGGGATATAATCTATAGTGTCTGTGGAACGGCTTTGTTCCATCTTTCCACATTCCCTGATATGAGAACTGTTGTGAACTGGACAGGACTTTTGTCCAATATCGTTCAACATCTCTATGCCATATCACGTTTGAGCTTTTTTACAGTCCATGTCGCTCATGTCACCGTCCAGCAGGGTTGCCAGGTTTCCACAACAAAACCCACCTAATTGTTACTAAAAACATTTGCCTTTCACGGGGGTCCACCAGTAAAAATCGCTTTCTGGGGGGGTAAAATCTGTGTGCGTGTGAGAGACTCTTTAGCTCCGCCCTCTGCACGCCTCCATGAGCTCAGCTGTTTCCAGAAAGAATCGGTACAGTGTATCCGTCTTTTATAAATATGATAAACAAAAGACTCTTGAGAGATATGAAGGATCAACACTACTCTTTAGATACTCAAGATTAACACGAGAGTGTGTGTGTGTGTGTGTGTGTGTGTGTGTGTGTGTGTGTGTGTGTGTGTGTGTGTGTGTGTGTGTGTGATCAACACTACTCTATAGATACTCAAGATTAACATGAGACTGTGTGTGTGAGTGTGTGGTCAACACTACTCTTTAGATACTCAAGATTAACACGAGTGTGTGTGTGTGTGTGTGTGTGTGTGTGTGTGTGTGTGTGTGTGTGTGTGTGTGTGTGTGTGTGTGTGTGTGTGTGTGTGTGTGTGTGTGTGTGTGATCAACACTACTCTTTAGATACTCAAGATTAACACAAGACTGTGTGTGTGTGTGTGTGTGTGTGTGTGTGTGAGATCAACACTACTCTTTAGATACTCCAGATTAACACAAGACTGTGTGTGTGAGATCAACACTCAAGATTAACCCGAGACTGGCAGAAACTGTGTGTTATGAACATCTATGTACAACATGTACATTTTGATGTATTTATTTAAAACATTAAATATTACATTAAATAAATAATATTCCTATTTTAATCACACTTGTTCCCCCTCCATCCCACCCTATGAAATTTCTATATTTTAATTTGTGTTGTCTGACAGTTTTAGTTTTCAGTTCTAGAGTCGGTGTGTCCACAACTATGACTTATAGTCCATATAGATTTGCATTAAATTAAATTGTAATACAGCTCAAAAAATGTAATGAGACAGCATCTTTTCAGAAGATCCCAAAACCGCGATGCACAGAGGCTCGAGCATGAAGGAATATGAGACAGACATTAACCACCGAAGAGAATTCAGCCAAGTCAACATCTTTGTGTCTTTCTGCCCACATTCCAACCACATTCCTGCTGTTAAAACAACAGCGGCCGGGAATAATAACCTCCACGTGTTCAGGCCTACATGTCACCGCCTCGAGTGCATGAGGGGATAACCTGTTCACAGATGGAGGCTGTTGTATTGTAATTTGTCTGTTGTGGTGTTTTATTCAGTGCAAGTAATGCTATTTCCCCACTTCATTTGGAATGGGAATGTGTGTCTGTCGTGCGTCTTCCTGGATGAATCCTCTTCCATATGGAGCCAGTTGGCTTCCAGAGTGGCTCGTCGTCTGTCATTCTGTCGCTGCTGAAATCATTACACCTTCTTGCTGCATAATTTCGAGGTTAATGTGTATTTTGAAATATCTTAGGCCCTGTTTACACCTGGTATTGAGATGCCCTTTGGTCGATCTGATCTGAATACAGGTGTAAACTAGTCTAAAGCTGCGTTCACACCGGACGCGATTCGCGCGAGTGATTTACATGTTAAGTCAATGCAGAGACGCGAAATGGCATTCTGCGGCGCGATTCGCGCGAATGAGGCGGCGAGATTCGCGCGATTGAGGCGGCGCGAATGACGCGAATTGAGCGTTTTGAACGCGCGATTCGCGCGAATCGCTCAAGTTGAAAAATCTGAACTCTGGCGGATATTTCGCGCCGCGTTAACCAATCACGAGCTTGCTCTAGTAGTGACGCATTTACAAGCGGAGGCAGAAATCCCAACAACAATGGAGGACAAGATAATGGTGGCCGTATGTGGAGACCCTGGAGCTGTACAATACATCATCCTATCACTACAGGAACAGGAATAAAAGGAATAAAAAGGATCTTGCTTGGAAGAAAGTGAGTTATTGTGAGTTATTGTGAGCCAAGTGAGCCATTTCACAACGAGACAGGAGCAGAAAAAAAGAGCCAGAGCCAGCGGCAAATGTGAGAAGGACTAGCCGAGGGAAGGCGGGTCTCGCCGGGTACACGAGCGCTGAGCGCCGCCGATGCCTTGGATCTCACAACTCCGAAAACGCCAGATAAAATGCTCAAATAGGCACTCTTTTTATAAATTAACCACAGATTTGAGCTTTAAACAACTATATTATCGCCTGAAAAAGTCTTTAAACTACGTTTTGTCGCACATTAATAGTAGTATTTTTTACAAAAAAGCTCATATAGGCTCATATAGAGCAGAAGCCCTGCCCATGACGCGAATTCGCGTCTGGTGTGTAGTTGTCACACGCGTTTTTCACGCGCGATTCGCGCGAATTACACGCGCGAATGAAGCGAGTGAACTCAAAATGTTCAAGCGTCCATCTTCGCGCGATTAGCGCGAATTATTCGCGCGAATCGCGTCCGGTGTGAACGCCACATAAAACGTTTTGAGCTTGTCCACTTTTGATCACTTTGGTTGTCGAAAATACATTAGACTGGATTGCTTTCATAGTGTAAACGCTTCATGTGGTCGAATGCACACAAACAGCTTCTAAAAGACCACCCAGAATACCCTAACAACTGCGGAACAACGCCCTAGCAACCACAGAGAATACCTTACCAACTGCCTAGCAACCACCCAGAAAACCCTAGCAACTGCCTAGAAACACCCTAGAAACAGAGTGCTGAGTTTTGCCAAAAGTAACTTTCTGAGAACATTCAGTACTCTTGAGTGTTCTCTGAGTGTTACTCTTGAGTGTTCTCTGAGCGTTACTCTTGAGTGTTCTCTGAGCGTTACTCTTGAGTGTTCTCTGAGCGTTACTCTTGAATGTTCTCTGAGTGTTACTCTTGAGTGTTCTCTGAGCGTTACTCTTGAGTGTTCTCTGAGCGTTACTCTTGAGTGTTCTCTGAGCGTTACTCTTGAGTGTTCTCTGAGCGTTACTCTTGAGTGTTCTCTGAGCGTTACTCTTGATTGTTCTCTGAGCGTTACTCTTGAGTGTTCTCTGAGCGTTACTCTTGAGTGTTCTCTGAGCGTTACTCTTGAGTGTTCTCTGAGCGTTACTCTTGAGTGTTCTCTGAGCGTTACTCTTGAGTGTTCTCTGAGCGTTACTCTTGAGTGTTCTCTGAGCGTTACTCTTGAGTGTTCTACTCTTGAGTGTTCTCTGAGCGTTACTCTTGAGTGTTCTCTGAGCGTTACTCTTGAGTGTTCTCTGAGCGTTACTCTTGAGTGTTCTCTGAGAGTTACTCTTGAGTGTTCTCTGAGCGTGAATGTTCTCTGAGCGTTACTCTTGAGTGTTCTCTGAGCGTTACTCTTGAGTGTTACTCTTGAGTGTTCTCTGAGCGTTACTCTTGAGTGTTCTCTGAGCGTTACTCTTGAGTGTTCTCTGAGCGTTACTCTTGAGTGTTCTCTGAGCGTTACTCTTGAGTGTTCTCTGAGCGTTACTCTTGAGTGTTCTCTGAGCGTTACTCTTGAGTGTTCTCTGAGCGTTACTCTTGAGTGTTCTCTGAGCGTTACTCTTGAATGTTCTCTGAGTGTTACTCTTGAATGTTCTCTGAGTGTTACTCTTGAATGTTCTCTGAGCGTTACTCTTGAATGTTCTCTGAGTGTTACTCTTGAATGTTCTCTGAGCGTTACTCTTGAGTGTTCTCTGAGTGTTACTCTTGAGTGTTCTCTGAGCGTTACTCTTGAGTGTTCTCTGAGTGTTACTCTTGAATGTTCTCTGAGCGTTACTCTTGAGTGTTCTCTGAGCGTTACTCTTGAGTGTTCTCTGAGCGTTACTCTTGAGTGTTCTCTGAGCGTTACTCTTGAGTGTTCTCTGAGCGTTACTCTTGAGTGTTCTCTGAGCGTTACTCTTGAGTGTTCTCTGAGCGTTACTCTTGAGTGTTCTCTGAGCGTTACTCTTGAGTGTTCTCTGAGCGTTACTCTTGAGTGTTCTCTGAGCGTTACTCTTGAATAAATACTTTTGAACAATGTATAAATAACGATTTTGTGCTCACTTTAGAGAATAATATGAATGACCAGATAACGTTGAACGAACATTCTATTAACGCTACTGGAAGCATGTGTTCATAATGTTGAGAGAACCTTGACAGAACATTCAGGAACACTCCCTGTTTGCTGGTTGAATCCACTGAAGTCCAGCAGGAGAATGAGGTGCAGGTGTTCAGTTTGTTCTGAATTCTCCATTCCCTCCGATTGTCCCAGCACGTCCCGCCACTTTCCCCTCCTCTTTTTCCTCTTGTCCTCCACCCCGTCCAGACGGCACTGATCAATCAGATGTCCTTCTGCTCTCTCTCTCACTCTCGCTCTCTCTCTCTCGCTCTCTCTCTCTCTCTCTCTCTCTCTCTCTCTCTCTCCTGTTAGTTTGTTTTCCTGCGCTGTCATTTTTGATCTATCTCTATAATATGCTCTATAACAGGCCACAAGCTTTCTGTCTCTCTTTCGTCATTCATCTGTTTTTCATTGGATGAATTTATCAAGTCTTTTAGTATTATACAATAATTATTGTGATTTAAATGGAGCAATGCCACTAACTTACTGCAGTTTTAAGTAATGTGACACACTTTTCAAAACAATGCAGCAACCACTTTTTTACTCTGCATCATAAAACACCGTTGGTTGCAGTATCAAAATTTGTTTCTGTAAAGTACAGAATGAATGATTCTTTAATAAACATTATTTGAAAAGAAAAACCATGTTTCCTTCACCATGAGGAGTTCATGCATTTGCATTTATTTAAGGCATAGCTTTGAAAATGTCGAATATATAATTCACAACTTCATCCAGGTTTTATGAATCTGTACCTGTCTGTAATTACTTCAACATTTTCAGTATTTTTGTCTTTCTTTTCATATTCAGCGGATGATGTTTTGTATTGTGGATAATGAGGCAATACTGTTACTGTATGGATATTTCCACTGTCAAACTAACGTGTGACCACATGACAAACGACATGCATTCACTGTTTCCCTTCGGAGACGTTTCTGGTGAAAGTGAGTTTGTTTATTCAAATACAGGCTGAATGTTGCGTGCTTGCAAATGCAAATCCTCGTTAATGTCGTGTTCTTTCATTTAATGTAATGCTACATTGAACTCATCAAACCCAACAAGTTTGGATGTGTGGCGTAGAATGCGTTCAAATCCTACAGGAAAATGTTGTTGCTCAGAAGTTGCTCTGAGAGTTTGGTAACCACTTACCAGCTGTATACACTGATCGGACATAACATTATGACCACCTTCCTAATATTATGTTGGTCCCCCTGACCCGTTGAGGTATGGCCTCCACTAGACCCCTGAAGGTGTGCTGTGGTATCTGGCACCAAGATATTAGCAGCAGATCCTTTAAGTCCTGTAAGTTGCGAGGTGGGGCCTCCATGGATCGGATTTGTTTGTTCAGCACATCCCACAGATGCCCGATTGGATTGAGATCTGGGGACTTTGGAGGCCAAGTCAACGCCTCAAACTCGTTGTTGTGCTCCTCAAAGCATTCCTGAAGCATTTGTGCTTTGTGGCGGCGCATTATCTGCTGAAAGAGCCACAGCCACCAGGGAATACCGTTTCCATGAAAGGCTGGACATGGTCTCAACAATGCTTAGGTAGGTGGGACGTGTCAAAGTCACATCCACATGGATGGAGGTCCCAAGGTTTCCCAGCAGAACATTGCGCAAAGCATCACTGCCTCAGCCGCCAAGCCTTCTTCCCATAGTGCACCTGGTGCCATGTGTTCCCCAGGTAAGCCATGCACACGCACCCGGCCATCTACGTGATCATCAGACCAGGCCACCTTCTTCCATTGCTCCGTGGTCCAGTTCTGATGCTCAGGTGCCACTGTTGGTGCTTTGGGCGGTGGACAGGGGTCAGCATGGGCACCCTGACTGGTCAGCGGCTATGCCACCCCATACGCAACAAACTGAGATGCTCTGTGTATTCTGACTCCTTTCTATCAGAACCAGCATTAACTTCGCTCCCCACGGGCATCAATGAGCCTTGGCCGCCCATGACCCTGTGGCCGGTTCTCCACTGGTCCTTCCTTGGAGCACTTTTGATAGAGACTGACCACTGCAGACCGGGAACACCCCACAAGAGCTGCAGTTTTGGAGATGCTCTGACCCAGTCGTCTAGCCCAGGGGTTTTCAAACTTTTTGTGTGTGTGGACCACTATGTGTAATCAAAAAAGTTTGCAGACCACCTCATAACACACATAATAAAATATGTCTACACACAGTCCTATCGGAATTAATCCGCACCTCTAAATAGGCTTATTAGCACTAAAACTATAACTAGTCATCACATCAGTACAAAAGGCTTGTTAAAAGAAAGTTTACAGCATACAACGGCTGCCACATATTTAATTTATTTATCTACTCAAGCGCCCGAGGGCATAATCAGGTTCATTTGAACAACAGGCTTATTTCCATAGCAATGGAAAAGAACACTTCAGAAACACAAGATCAAGAAACTAAATGGAAATTAAAATAACATGTCTTATAAATATTTTGTTTCATGAAACTGCCTATAAAGGCTATGCGGGTGATGTGATAATGATAACACAGATACTCCAGGTAAAAAAAAAAAAAAGTAAAAAGAAACAGCCATTGGAGTCTATTTGCCAGCCCGATATAAACGTTATATCCCCCTTTTCCCCCTCCACATCTTTCCCTTCCTCTTTTTATCGTCTGTCTAATATAGGCCTATATTAAACAACTAAATAAATGCTCACCTAATGAGATGGATGATGTCAATTTCTGGATGTCAGGTTCAATTGATGACAACCTCAATCTGAGATCTGATTCAATATTAAGTCTTCAACATGACCAGGGATGAAAATCCTGATTCACAGAGGTAAGTTGTTGGAAAAGGCACAAGCCACTTCAGGGCTTTGTCGGACAGCTCGAGGTATTCTGTGGCAACTTTCAGCCAAAAAGCAGGCAGGCATTTCTCAGAAAAGTATATTTTTAAAGCACTGTCACAGGATAGTTCGGCCAGGCTGTCTTGCTCTCTGGAGGTGAGGTTTGTCAGGATGTAGTCAGCCAGGGTGGCAAACGGATTTCTTATCCAATTCGCTGTTGTGTCGGGGGTTGGGAAATACATTTGTATCTGAGTTTTCAGCAGGTGCAGGTGCTGTCTGATATCATCTTGCACAGCACTTGAAAGGTGCGTGTCTGAGCTGTCGAAACAATTAGAAAGATTTGGAAATGAGTCATAGTTTACCTCCTCCACGCGCTTGGCCCACATCCCCATCTTCTTAATTGCGGCTTCAACTTTGTCTTGCGTATGAAAAAGGGTAACCGACTTCCCCTGTAGGCTCCTATTTAGTCCATTCAAGTGCTCAAAAATGTCAGACAGATATACCAAATTGCAAAGCCAGTCTGCATCATTGAATCAACCAGAAAGGTCGAACTTTGTGTCAAGAAGATACAGTCTCACCTCATCTTGGAACTCGTAAAGCCGTGCAAGCATCTTCCCTCTTGACAGCCACCAGACCTCGGTATGGAGCAGCAATTGTCGGTGCTCACTGCCCATCTCATCACATAAAACTGAAAATAATCTAGAATTCAGTGGGCGGACCTTGATAAAATTGACAAAATTACTGCTTCATCCAGAACAGTTTTGAGATCAGGTGGCATTCTTTTGGCTGCAAGAGCCTCTCTGTGGATGCAGCAGTGGATAATTCCCTTTCAGTCGGTCACTTCGCTGGATGTCGGTTGTACCGATGAATTGGGATCAATTCAGAGAGCCCCTATCAGCTTCGAGATTTAGAGAATGGGCCATTGGCGTGCGAGATTTGCATCTCGCGCTCCGTCCCGCGCCGCGGGTATAAATAGGAAGCGAGAGCAACGCACTAACGTCATTCACTTCGGAGCCGAACGGCGTTGATGAAGAGCTACAGACTGCTGCTTTCAGCTAAACAGAGAGAGAGAGAGAAGAGGACGCTTCTGCTGGCGTTAAGGCACACAATAGCGCGACCGCTCACCACTTCTGCATTTAACAAACTGCTGTTTTCACAGCAACACTGTTGGTCTTGTGAGGGCGTGGTTTCTCAGTGAGTGCAAGCACAGGCTGCACTATTCCCTGTGTGTTGCCGCGGTCGCGCTGGTTCTCAGCGTCCCGCCTCAGCCCAGCAGCAGCCTCCACCCAGCCGGAGGCGTGGAGCCGGCCGCAGGAAGGACGTCCAGCCCGCTCAGGCTGCTGCCAAGCCAGGTGGCAAGCGGCCCCAGTGCCAGTGGTACCCAAATTATCAAGAAAAGAGCAGTTTCCAACATCTCTGGGTGCCAAGAGAGCGCGTCTGGCGGTATGCGACGCTACCATGCCTCATTCCCCTCGGACGCCTCTCCCTTCGCCCATGTCGTCCTCGGGTCCCTGCGTTCCGCTACGCTGCCCCACTGCGGGTACGTCTGTGGTGCCGATGACCCCGCTTGTACGGTCGTTGGGGGCCTGCCTAGCGCTCCCCAGCCCGTCTCGCCGGCTCATCCGTACCATCAGACTCGGCTATGCGATTCAGTTCGCCTGTCGTCCCCCCCAAGTTCAGGGACTTCATATCGGCTGGAGGGACCGCCTCGTCCTTCGCCAGTAGGACAGCGATCTCCACCTGAAGTACAGGGGCGTTCTCCCTCGTCACAGATGTGAAGTGAACGCCCCTGTACTTCAGGTGGAGATCGCTGTCCTACTGGCGAAGGACGCGGCGGTCCCTCCAGCCGATATGAAGTCCGGGTTCTACAGCCCGTACTTCATTGTACCCAAAAAAGGCGGCGGGTTACGACCGATCTTGGATCTGCGATACTTGAACTGCTCCCTGCACAGGATGCCGTTCCGAATGTTGACGCAGAAACGCATCTTCAGGTGCGTCCGTCCCCAAGATTGGTTTGCAGCGATCGACCTGAAGGACGCGTACTTTCATGTCTCGATTCTCCCTCGACACAGACCGTTTCTACACTTTGCATTCGACGGACGAGCATATCAGTACAAAGTCCTGCCCTTCGGGCTGTCCCTGTCGCCCCGTGTCTTTACGAAAGTCGCGGAGGCGGCCATTGCTCCCATGAGAGAGCGTGGTGTTCGCCTTCTCAACTACCTCGACAACTGGCTGATCCTTGCTCAGTCGCGGGGTCAGTTCTGCGAACACAGGGACATGGTGCTTCGGCACCTCAGCCAGTTGGGTCTTCGGGTCAACTGGGAGAAGAGCAAACTCTGTCCAGTACAGGGGATCTCTGTAAAAAAAACTGTTCTTTAGTCTGCTGGTCCTGGTCCGGAGGCACCTGAGATGACTGTCGGAGGGCAGGAGAGAAAACGGTCTGTGGGCTGGGTGAGAGGAGTCCTTAAGGATGCTGCAAGCTCGATGCAGACAGCGGTTCCTCTGGATGTGCTCGATGGAAGGTAGTGGAGTCCCTGTGATGCGCTGGGCAGTTTTCACCACCCGCTGTAGTGCCTTGCGCTCCACAACAGAGCAGCTCCCATACCATACTGCGACACAGTTGGTCAGGATGCTTTCTACTGCGCAGCGATAGAAGTTCACCAGGATATCCGAGGAGAGCTGATTCTTCCTCAGTGTCCTCAGAAAGAAAAGGCGCTGGTGAGCTTTCTTGACCAGGCTGGAGGTGTTGGTTGTCCAGGACATGTCCGCCAAGATGTGGATCCCCAGGAACTTGAAACTGGAGACACGCTCAACAGCCATTCCATTGATGTGGATGGTGTCGTGTGTGCCTCTTGACTCTTTCCTGAAGTCCACGATGAGCTCCTTCGTTTTGGTGGTGTTGAGGAGCAGGTTATTATCAGCGCACCATGTGGCCAGGTGCTGGATCTCCTCCCTATAGGCAGTCTCATCGTTGTTGCTGATGAGCCCAATCACCGTAGTGTTGTCCGCAAACTTGACGATGGAATTATATCCATACACAGGCTTGTTGTGACCCCTACGGCGGTTCCATATGTGTATTCTCCACGGTACAGCTCCCTACGGCGAGCTTGTGTCTCTCCCTCGGCAGAGTTCCTCTGCCGTCTCTGTACAGTGTCGTTCCCCCGCCTGCAACAGGCCGGGGCCACCCCTGGGACTTCCGTATGTTGCACTGCCCAAGGCCAGTCCATACGTGTATTCTCCACATGGTAACTCCCTCCGGGCATGATGTGGTTTCCGCAGCGTCCCTCCGGGCACGCTTTCCCAGCGTTATCCAATAAGTCTGCTGAGTGGGTCTTGCGGAACAGCAGTGTGACTCTCCCGGTGTAAATTTCCCCGCCCGCATCAGAACGGGGTCTGAGGGGCTCTCGCTGGGCGCTGGAAGTGGTAGTACCTGTGGCGTTTTCCAAAGGGATCCCAATTCTTCGGTACAACCGGCGTACGTCGAAGTGACCGACTGAAAGGGAACGTCTCGGTTACGTATGGTAACCCTTGTTCCCTGAAGGAGGGAACGGAGATGTACGTCCCATCGCCACAGTTCCTTACCATCACTGCATGGCCGAGTCACTAGTTCGGCTCCTCAGTGAAAAACGTCAGTGCGTTGCTCTCGCTTCCTATTTATACCCGCGGGGCGGAGCGTGAGATGCAAATCTCGCACGCCAATGGCCCATTGGCCCGTTCTCTAAATCTCAAAGCTGATGGGCTTTCTGAAGTGATCCCAATTCGTCTGTACAACCGACGTACGTCTCCGTTACCTCCTTCAGGGAACGAGGGTTACCATACGTAACGAGACGATTTTGCTTGCGGAGAAACAGCTTGCACACGTTTAACAAGGCCACTGTGTTGACCTACCATGGCTGCTGCCCCGTCTGTGCTTATTCCCACACATCTTGACCAATCAATCCCATGTTCTGTTCAACATGTCAAAAAGTGCCTCTGCGGTTGTGCGTGTCTGCAAAGGTTTACAAAAGAGAAATTCCTCCTCTATTGCTCCGTTGTATTCATATCTTACGTAGGCGAGCAGGTTGGCAAGGTTCGCTATGTCCGTGGATTCGTCCAGCTGAAGAGCAAAAGATCGACTGGCTTTGATCCGCGATATTAGCTGGTCGTTCACATTGCTGGCCATCTCCTCGATTCTGCGCTGCACAGTGTTGTCTGATAATGGAATCAAGTCCATTTGCTTTCGTCCTTTTTTCACCCAGCATAATACACACAGTCTCTTTAATTGCTGGTAGCACCACCTACTCCCCGAGTGTATGTGACATCCCTTTTTTCACTATGATTCGGGACACCCAGTACGAGACTTCTACTGCTTTAGCAGTGGCGCCACCTGCAGATGTCGATTCTATTACTTTTTTGCTTGTGCGGTATTCCTTGAGCTTGCTTTTGAAAAACTCGACTGGCTTGGACTTAAATTCCCCATGCCTGGTTTCCAAATGCCAGCGAAGATTTGATGGTTTCATGCTCTCGTTAGCCTGTGCCTCGTAGCAACAAATGCAAACGGGCAACGGCTCGTCTTCGGGGCCGATGTAGCTGAAACCTAATGTGAGATGGTGGTCCAGTGGGTTAAACCATGGAACTGATATGCAGAAGGTTGCTGGTTCGATCCCAGCGGTGACCACCAGTGTGTCCTTGAGCAAGGCACTTTGCTCCAAGTTGCTCCAGGAGGATTGGCACTGTAAGTCGCTTTGGATAAAAACGTCTGCCAAATGCATAAATGTAAATGTAATGCTAAATAGCTTTCGCAGTATTTTCTCTTCACCCTCCTTTTCTTTTTTTTTATGATGAATCTGGCTCATAGATGCATCCGACTCACTGTCAATCTCTTCATTTTTTGTATCCACCGATCCATAACATCACTGAACTTGAACGTCACGGCCGAGCGCCACTAGCCTATTTTAGTAATCAATTGACAATTTAATACAAATGTTATATCAATATAGGCCTACATATTCTTTTTACTTTTTTCATGGGAATTTCCTGGTAAAATGAAGGTAAAAAAATATTTTATTTTATTTTGCCTTTCCATGGACCACCTGCAGTACCCTCACGTACCACAGTTTGGGAATGACTGGTCTAGCTGTCACAATCTGGCCCTTGTCAAACTCGCTCAAATCCTTACGCTTGCCCATTTTTCCTGCTTCTAACACATCAACTCTGAGGACAAAATGTTCACTTGCTGCCTAATATATCGCACCCACTAACAGGAGCTGAAGAGATCATCAGTGTTATTCACGCCTGATCAGTGTATAACAAAAAGCATTCATGCATCAATTTCTGATGTGTTTTTAATGCAAAAATATATATTACTATAATTCAAAACCCATAATCCTAAGTAATAAACTTCAAGCTACAAACAATGCTTAACAGCCTTCGTTGACTGACTAGTTAACTATTGGACAGCCTCAGAAAACCTTACTGGATTCGTTAGAATAACGTGTATTGATGAATCCCACAATAACACCAGGAATGTGTATCAAGAAAGTCAATATTAATTCCATGTTGACTTTGAAACATGCAGCTATATTCTGGCACAGGATGGGTTTAATAATACCGTGCTCGCTGATCTACACGGGCTTTTAAAACAAGATGTGATCTGGTCCAGCTGCTCTCCTGGTGTTACTGAAAACACTCGCCACTTTCACTTCAGTGAGTTTAGCGTCTCTCGTGAGCGTGATGGATGAAGTGTGAATGCCTTCCTGTCTTTGCTAGCGCTGCACAAGCTTCACATTCCTGTAGGCCGGCGCTCGGCTCAGGTAGGAAGCGGTTTTGTGTATTGTCTTGAAGAATTTGGAACGGATGGAGAAACATGGCTCGGCGTTCTGACATTCCCGTCTCATCTGGATCAGCTCTTGACTCGCTCTGCACAAGGCCAAGCGCTTGAATAAAAATAATCCCGTAATACAGACCCTCAACAGAGGTATATTCATGAATTCACAGCACTTAACAAACGGACCTTTCATGCTCTATCAATAACGACTGTTCTATTACTTTGTACCTTGAAACAAAAATCACATTTTCTTATACCGCCAGCAAAAACTATGCATTATTTTCTGCATTCAGCCTTTTTGTCAAATTTTTGTTTGAGGCAAAATATCTATTATTATTTTTCAAAACCCATATAAGCATTATACTTTGATACATAACTCATGCCTTGACTTCAAATGTAAATTATTTCATGTGGAGCTTTTTGAGGACAGGGTTGCTGTACTTTTCCAAACATATACCCTATATAGCATATGATGACCTATTGCCAAATTCTCTAGAAACCAGGGGCTTGCTATGCAGTTGCTAAGGTGTTCTGAGATTATATATTTTTTGCACATTGCCATATGATTGTTAGTGTGCTTTAGGTGGTTGCCAGTGGGTTGCTATGCAGTTGCTAAGGTTTTCTGTTTTTTTTTAAGCACATTGCAATGTGGTTGGTTGCTAAAGTGTTAGGTAGTTGTCAGGGGGTTGCTATGCAGTTGCTAAGGTGTTCTGAGATTTTTTAAGCACATTGCCATATGGTTGCTAGTGTGCTTTAGGTGGTTGTCAGGGGGTTGCTATGCAGTTGCTAAGGTGTTCTGAGATTTTTTTTGCACATTGCCATATGGTTGCTAGTGTGCTTTAGGTGGTTGTCAGGGAGTTGCTTTGCAGTTCCTAAGATGTTCTGAGATTTTTTTAAGCACATTGCCATATGGTTGCTAGTGTGCTTTAGGTGGTTGCCAGTTTTTTCAGTTTTTTTTTAAGCACATTGCAATGTGGTTGGTTGCTAAAGTGTTTCACGCAGTTGCCAGGGGGTTGCTATGCAGTTGCTAAGGTGTTCTGGGATTCTTTAAGCACATTGCCATATGGTTGCTAGTGTGCTATAGGTGGTTTCCAGGGAGTTTGTTGTAAAGTTTTTTACCAGGTTTTATTACAACATTGTTATGTGGTTGCTAAAGTGATTTAGGTGATTGCCGGTGGGTTGTTATGCAGTTGCTACGGTGTTCTGAGATTTTTTTAAAGCACATTTCCATATGTTTGCTAGCGTGTTTAAGGTGGTTGCCAGGGGGTTGTTATGCAGTTGCTAAGATGTTCTGAGAGATGTTTCACACATTGCCATATGGTTGCTAGTGTGTTTTAGATGGTTGCCAGGGCAGAGAGCTTTTTTGCATGTTTCTGTGTTTTGCTATGTAGTTGCTAAGGTTTTTTTTAGCACTGCATTTGCTAAAGTGTTTTAAGTGGTTGCCAGGGCGTTGCTATGAAGTTGCTAAGGTGTACAGAGTGAGTTTTTACATGCTTCTGTGCAGTTATGGTGTACGGTGTTGTTGTTTTGTATTGTGTACCACTAGGAACACCCTAGTCACTGCATAGCAACATGCTTTAAAACACTCAGAACACCTTAGCAACACATAGCAACACCCTGGCATTGTGGCAGTGAGTGTTGCACAGGTTTCTTGAGAAAATGTAAAAATCTAGTTTTCATGTATTGTACAAGTCCAGGTTCTGTTGGACATCATCTATAGCATCCGTTTAAGCCTCCATCCGAAATGACTGCAGTAAATGAAGAGCTGAAAAATGCTGATTCCAGTTTTAAACTAAGAAACTCACACCAGGGCTCAGAAAGACGGGCTTTCACCTGGCAGGTGACAACGATTGAGGTCTGTTTTGGTAAGTCCTGCCAAAACTGTGGACTGGTGGTCTGGTCTTAATTACATCGCTTTTTTAAGAAGCCCTACATTAAGGCATAATGGACCCATATTTGGATTACACATAAATGACTGTTGAATGAGTATCAGTGGGGGTATATTTTTACAACCTCCACATGAAGCTAGTTATCACATTTATGTCAGCTCTAAAAGAAAATACACAGAGGAAAGTATTGTGCACATGAGTTTTTTACCCAGATTTTTGATGATGAAAAATTATTTTCTATAATAGTGTACCATATTCTTCATACTGAAGCATTTTCTGCAGTCAACCAACAAATATACAGTAGAGCGGAGTTATATCGGATGGTAAGAGGCCGTTTCTCTTTATGTGAACATGGTTAATAACTGTGAACATTGCTATGCAGATGCTGTTGGTGTTCTGAGAGTTTTAGGACATTGCTTTGTAGTTGCTAAAGTGTTTGTGTGGTTGCCAGGGTGTTGCTATGCAGATGCTGTTGGTGTTCTGAGAGTTTTAGGACATTGCTGTCCAGTTGCTAAAGTGTTTATGTCGTTGCCAGGGTGTTGCTATGCAGTTGCTAAGGTGTTCTGAGAGTTTTAGGACATTGCTATATAGTTGCTAAAGTGTTTATGTGGTTGCCAGGGTGTTGCTATTCAGTTGTTAAGGTGTTCTGACAGTTTTAGGACATTGCTGTACAATTGCTAAAGTGTTTATGCCATTGCCAGAGTGTTGCTATGCAGTTGCTGTTAGTGTTCTGAGAGTTTTAGGACATTGCTCTATAGTTGCTAAAGTGTTTATGTAGTTGCCAGGGTGTTGCTATGCAGTTGTTAAGGTGATCTGAGAGTTTTAGGACATTGCTATATAGTTGCTAAAGTGTTTATGTCATTGCTAGGGTGTTGCTATGCAGATGCTGTTGGTGTTCTGAGAGTTTTTTGACATTGCTTTATCGTTGCTAAAGTGTTTATGTAGTTGCCAGGGTGTTGCTATGCAGATGCTAAGGTGTTCTGAGAGTTTTAGGACATTGCTATATAGTTGCTAAAGTGTTTATGTGCTTGCCAGGGTGTTGCTATTCAGTTGTTAAGGTGTTCTGACAGTTTTAGGACATTGCTGTACAATTGCTAAAGTGTTTATGCCATTGCCAGAGTGTTGCTATGCAGTTGCTGTTAGTGTTCTGAGAGTTTTAGGACATTGCTCTATAGTTGCTAAAGTGTTTATGTAGTTGCCAGGGTGTTGCTATGCAGTTGTTAAGGTGTTCTGAGAGTTTTAGGACATTGCTATATAGTTGCTAAAGTGTTTATGTCATTGCTAGGGTGTTGCTATGCAGATGCTGTTGGTGTTCTGAGAGTTTAAGGACATTGCTTTATAGTTGCTAAAGTGTTTATGTGGTTGCCAGGGTGTTGCTATGCAGTTGCTGTTGGTGTTCTGGGAGTTTTTAGCACATTGCTATGAAGTTGCTAAAGTGATTTAGATTGTTGTCAAGGCATAGATATGCAGTTGCTAAGGTGTTATTAGAGTTTAAGGACATTTGCTTTATAGTTGCTAAAGTGTTTATGTGGTTGTCAGGGTGTTGCTATGCAGTTGCTGTTGGTGTTCTGGGAGTTTTTAGCACATTGCAATGAAGTTGCTAAAGTGATTTAGATTGTTGCCAAGGCGTAGATATGCAGTTGCTAAGGTGTTATTAGAGTTTAAGGACATTGCTTTATAGTTGCTAAAGTGTTTGTCGTTGTCAGGGTGTTGCTATGCAGTTGCTAATGTGTTCTGAAAGAGTTTTAGGACATTACTCTACAGTTGCTAAAGTGTTTATGTGGTTGCCAGGGTGTTGCAATGAAGTTGCTAAAGTGATTTAGATTGTTGCCAAGGCGTAGATATGCAGTTGCTAAGGTGTTATTAGAGTTTAAGGACATTGCTTTATAGTTGCTAAAGTGTTTGTCGTTGTCAGGGTGTTGCTATGCAGTTGCTAATGTGTTCTGAAAGAGTTTAAGGACATTGCTCTACAGTTGCTAAAGTGTTTTAGGTGGTTGCCAGGATGTTGCTATGCAGTTGTTACAGTGTTCTGAAAGGGTATTTTTTAGAACATTATTATTTAGTTGCTAAAATATTTTAGGTAGTTGCCAAGATGTTGCTTTGCAGTTGTTACAGTGTACAGATTGGGGTTTAACATGCCTCTCTGAAGTTAGTGTTTAGTTTTTATTATATATTGTGTTGGCATTTTTCAGTGACCTCAGAAAAAGGCCGTCTTCGCTACAGAGAAGGTTCCAGGAAAGGGTAGTGTAAGTTTACTCTAACTATTTGACTAATAAAACTGAACCGTAAGCTCATTAGTAACGTTATTTCCACTCTGTAGTTAATGAACAGTAGACTATGTGTTTGCTCACTGTGACACTATGTAATTTTAATTTAATTTTAAAGTACGTTTCAGTGTAAAATGCTGACTATTTTCCTAACGTGCAATCATTGTTTAAATGGAAAGGAGTAAAATGCGAGAAGCGATGCTATAGGGAAACCCCAGACTTGAATCATAGTTTCATTCAGTTGTGAAACTCTTTTCTAAATTGTAAATATCTATCAAAATACTTGGAATTAATAAATGTTTTGCGTGTAGAGGCTGTGAAGCATTAATGTTCCAGGATGTATTTCATAAGCGAGCGCTTCCCAGTCCAGCACACCATCACACCCACTGTACCAGTCCAAGGTTTCAGGATGATTCATTTGCATGCCTCAATGATCCAACTGCAACCAGCTCTTTATTGCAAAAGGTTGTCATCCCCCGTGCACTGACCCTTCAACCTCCAGACCTTGAGTAAGTTGGAAATAACCCTTCCCTTTCTTCCGTGGCTCTCATCCGAGGGCTCCTGGCCTCGTAAACTTCCCCGTGATTCAGCGCTCCTGATGCCAGAGTGAGTTACCCATCCTGGAGCCCTCGCATCTCGACTGTCTGAACAATCGAGAGGTGTAGGTCTGCCATGCGTTAGTTTGACGTATGAGCTGCGTTCACAGATATCAGTGAGCTTGAGTCACCGAGAAAACAAAATGTTCTCCAAGATAGACTTTGATTTCCGCTTAATAGCAGAGCTCATAAACATTATGAGACCGCATCAGCAGGACGTCTCCGTCGATGGGAACGTCACACATGAGCGCCCATCCTGTTGTTGGTTGCTCTGTTTTTGTGTGTACAACAATTCTCTCTTCCATTAGAAATGGATAAAGTCAAAATCAAGAAAAAGTCAAAATGATGAATTTTTAGCTCATAATTTCAACTTCAATTTCTACTTCCATCTCATGATTATGATTTAAATGTCATCATTTTGAGTTATCTCATAATTAAGTCTTGTCATAATTATGAATTTTTATCTCATAGTTTTAACTTGTGTCCATTTCTATTTTTATCTCACATTTATGATTTGTCATAATTTTGACTCATCTCATAATTATGACTTAGTATCTCATAATAAAATTTTTATCTCACAATTATGATTAAAGTGTCATAATTCTGACTTCTCATAATTATGATTTTTTTTTCTCAGTTTCAACTTGTCAATTTCTACCTCTATCTCATAATTATGATTTTATGTCATGATTTTGACTTGTCATAATTATGCGTTTTTTATTTTATTATTCCAACTTATGTCAATTTCTACTGTCTCATAACTATGATTTAAATGTCATAATTTTTACTTATTGGTATGTCATAATTATGATTTTTTTATCTCATAGTTTCAACCTGTCAATTTCTACTTCTATCTCATAATTATGACGTAGTATCTCATAATTAAATTTTTATCTCACATTTATGATTTAAGTGTCTGATTTGGCTTATTGATACCTCATAATTTTGACTTAGTTTCAACCTGTCAATTTCTATTTCTTTCTCATAATTATGATTTTATGACATAATTTTTACTTACCTCATAATTTTGACTTAGTATCTCATAACTGAATTTGTATCTCACATTTATGATTTAAGTGTCATAATTTTGGCTTATCTTGTATCTCATTATTTTGACTAGTCATAATTATCAATTCTTATCTCATTATTTCAACTTATGTCAAATTATACTTCGATTTCATATGTCGTCATTGTGACTAATCTTATAATTAAGACATAGTATCTCATAATTTTGACTTGTCATAATTATGAATTTTTATCTCATAGTTTTAACTTATGTCAGATTTTACTTCTATTTCATAATTATGATTTAAATGACATAATTTTGACTTGTCATAATTATGCATTTTTATGTATGTCATAATTATGACTTAGTATCTAATAATTTTGTCTTTTTATCTAATTATGACTATGAAATTATGACTTCATATCTAATAAGTTTGTCTTTTAATCTCATTATGACTATAAAAATATGACTTACTGTCTCATAATTTTGGCGTATGTCATAATTATGACTTAGTATCTAATAATTTTGTCATGTTATCTCATTATGACTATAAAATTATGACTTACTATCCCATCATTTTGACGTATGTCATAATTATGACTTGGTATCTAATAATTTTGTCTTTTTATCTCATTATGACTATAAAATTATGACTTCATATCTAATAATTTTGTCTTTTTATTTCATTATAACTATAAAATTATGACTTACTATCTCATAATTTTGACGTATGTCATAATTATGACTTAGTATCTAATAATTTTGTCATGTTATCTCATTATGACTATAAAATTATGACTTCATATCTAATAATTTTGACGTATGTCATAATTATGACTTAGTATCTAATAATTTTGTCATGTTATCTCATTATAACTATAAAATTATGACTTACTATCTCATAATTTTGACGTATGTCATAATTATGACTCAGTATCTAATAATTTTGTCTTATCTCATAATCATGATTCAGAAAAGCAAGGCATGGCAGAAACAGGCTTCTATATATTGTCACATCATAGCCTTTTCTCGTGTGTGTGTATGTGTGTGTGTGTGTGTGTGTGTGAGTGAAAGTGCAGAACTCACTGGTGTGGTTTCCAGGTGTTTTTGTCCATGATTGGCTTCATTTTCTGCCTGTTTTATCACCAATATCGCCTATAGAAATATAATAGCACACCTCAACCACAGGTCTCATTCAGGAGAGATAGCGACAGTGGTGCTTGTTTTAGCAAACAGCTTTAATTACAGACAGGATTTCTCATGAAAGGGCTGAAGTATGCATGCTTTGTGTAAACGATATAATGAGTGTGTGAGTATCTCCGTGTACAGTCAGTCACTCTGGGTGGGTTCTGTATTCAATAGCACAGTACATTCTTGTTTACTTAGTCGCTGTTTTGCACTGATTTGGCTCTTATTACCCCCCTCTCAGCCTCTAAACACCCCCAGAATGATGGAATAACACAGACTTCAGTAATTACTGCACAGAATCAGGCCAATCAATGGCCTGTGAAAGCGTGGTAAAGCAAACACAGGAGCAATCTATGTGGCTCTGATTATATGAGGAGGAATTCCAGTGCTGGATTACTGTCAGAACTGTGTGTGTGTGTGTGTGTGTGTGTGTGTGTGTGTGTGTGTGTGTGTGTGTGTGTGTGTGTGTGTGTGTGTGTGTGTGTGTGTGTGTGTGTGTGTGTGTGTGTGTGTGATTAAAATGCACATAGAGATGGATCGGAAGTTTCGGTCCCGAGGCATGAAACGTCCCGTTTTTGTCATCTGAGCGTTGGTGTCGTATTTGCTCGGCTTTTGAATGATCTGTGACGGATGATCCCTGAGTCGGGGAGTCACACAAGGACAGATTTTTCCTTTCTCAGATGCATTTTCTGAGTCTTACAGCAATCGGGAACCAATGACACAAGCGCACACCATAGCTGCGTGTAAATAGTATTATGCAAGCGTTCCAAACGGGGATGATGGATGGTTTGACGGATCGCTGAGGTCTTTGGACGTAAGTATTTCCAGCAGTAGGCCAATGGCCTGTCTCTCTAGTCTAAATCACGGTGCTGAAGGCCTGAACTCCATCTGGAGACGGCGAGAGGGTGAGCCTGAGAACAAATGAGACGAAGCGAGAGACACGGGAAAGAACAGTATGGGTCACACTAGCCCACGATCCTCCGGGCGTTTGAGTTTGGATGAAAGACGCCTGACAGCTGCTGGTGATCGTGTCTTATCCAGTCCAGAGATGTCGAGCGTGTTTGTCGTCTTTTAGCTTTTAACCTGCTCAGCAGAAACTGCACAAGTGTCAAGACAGCAGATAAGCTGAACACTTCGAGAGCTTTATGTCTTTGTTATTGATACAGTAATAATGAAAATGCTCAGGATTTGAACAAACTGCTATTTTTCCTTGTGTGTTTTTGTCCACTACCATGGGTGGCTGCCAGGGTGTAGCTAGGTTATCATAGAAGGTTGCCAGGGTGTAACTAGGCTATCGTGGGAGGTTGCCAGGGTGTTGCTAGATTATCGTGGGAGGTAGCCAAGGTGTTGCTAGGTTATTGTGGGAGGTTGCCAGGGTGTTGTTAGATTATCGTGGGAGGTAGCCAAGGTGTTGCTAGGTTATCGTGGGAGGTGGCCAGGGTGTTGTTAGGTTATCATAGAAGGTTGCCAGGGTGTAACTAGGTTATCGTGGGAGGTTGCCAAGGTGTTGCTAGGTTATTGTGGGAGGTTGCTAGGGTGTCTCTAGGTTATTGTGTGTTTATTTTTCTCCATTAGGTCACCTAATGGGGTTTTGGTTTCCTTGCCACTGTTGCCTCTGGCTTGGCGTGCTCAGTTGGGGACACTATATTTTTCAACTAAACATCTAAATAAATCTAATTAATAAACTAAATTAACCATATAAACTAAATTACTGATCTAATTATTGATCTAAAGCCCACACTGTCACCGTATGGAAATTGAAATGAACTGATGACATCAAATGGCTATACAGCTTAATAAAATTAGGCTGCATTATTTTCCTGTTTAACACTGTAAAGCTGCTTTGAAACAATCTACATTGTTAAAAGCGCTATATAAATAAAGTTGACTTGACTTGACTTGTGGGAGGTTGCTAGGGTGTTGCTAGGTTATCGTGGGAGGTTGCCAGGGTGTTGCTAGGTTATCATGGGAGGTAGCCAAGGTGTTGCTAGGTAATTGTGGGAGGTTGCTAGGGTGTATCTAGGTTATTGTGGGAGGTTGCCATGGTGTTGCTAGGTTATCGTAGAAGGTTGCCAGGGTGTAACTAGGTTACCGTGGGAGGTTGCCAGGGTGTTGCTAGGTTATCGTGGGAGGTAGCCAAGGTGTTGCTAGGTTATTGTGGGAGGTTGCTAGGGTGTTGCTAGGTTATTGTGGGAGGTTGCCATGGTGTTGCTAGGTTATCGTAGAAGGTTGCCAGGGTGTAACTAGGTTACCATGGGAGGTTGCCAGGGTGTTGCTATGTTATCGTGGGAGGTAGCCAAGGTGTTGCTAGGTTATTGTGGGAGGTTGCTAGGGTGTTTCTAGGTAATTGTGAGAGGTTGCTAGGGTGTATCTAGGTTATTGTGGGAGGTCTCCAAGGTGTTGCTAGGTTATCGTAGAAGGTTGCCAGGGTGTAACTAGGTTATAGTGGGAGGTTGCCAGGGTGTTTCT
>CM042241.1:69493286-69538286 GCA_023566225.1 Romanogobio albipinnatus | reverse complement strand
CACATGAAATACTTTAGATTTTTACCATTAAAAATAATATGAGTTTATTTATTTATTTATGCATTTGTGTTTGTTTATTTATTTATTATTTTTTTATTGCATTGTGTAAATGAGGGGGAATGCACTTAAATATCCTTATAAAAATGTTTTATATATTTATTTATTATGTATTTATCATGCATTTATTAGGCATTTGCTTATTTATACATTAATTTATTCATGATTTTATTTATGCAGTAATGCATTTATTTATTTATGTGTGTATTCATGCATTAGTGTTTATTTGACTTATTTATTATTTGTGTGTTGTATTGTGTAAATGAGGGGGGAATTATCCTTAAAAAATGTTTTTTAAAAAAGTTGTCTTTTTATATATATATTTTTTTTTATATGTATTTATTTATTTATGCAGTGATTTATGCATGTGTATTTATTTAATTTATTTGTTATTTTTGTATTGCATTATGTAAATGAGGGGGAATGTGTATAATTATACTTATTTTAAAAAATTACGTTGTTTTTTTATATTATTTTATGATAACCATTATTTCTATTTGCATTAAAAACATATCATATATTCTTTTCTGTTTTCTGTAGGTTTTGGGTGAAATGTGACCTCTTCATCCTTCACCTCATCACGTGTATGCTGTTGTTTGCACTGATGAACACATCCTTCAGACACACGGTCATGTTTCTGTTGTCACTGAGCTCGAGCGCTCCAGCTGGGTTATCTCCTCACAGAAAGCATCATGATTGTGGAGGGGGGAGGAGTCGGAGAAACGGAGAATTAGAAGCACAGCGAAAATATTCCCACAACCTCTGTTTCTCCAGCAGCTGTAATTTCCCCTTCTTCTCCTGCAACGCGACTCCTCTAAGCTGGTATCAAAACACTGGAAGGGGTGCCAGACCCCTGTTTGACGTCAAAAGGGTTTTCCCTCGAGGCTGATGGGATTTTATTCCCTGCTAACTGCTCACGTCAGATGTGGGCTTCGACACAAGATTCCGTCGCTGCGTCCGGTCCACTTGGCTTGACTGCATCGTTTCTTACAGTAATCCTTTGCTCAGAGAGTCGTGCACATGTCAGCCGTGACCCCGTCCGCTCGCAGGCCCTGTAATGACCGCAATCCGTCTCTAGCGTCGATGGATCTGCTCATTTCTGCGGTGCACGAGGGGAACGTGTTCTTAGAGGCCAAAGAATTACTACAGCTTCTAGAAAACAGGCAAACAATTGAATGTGAGGGAACGCAACAAGTGCTGCAGATCAGAAATGAGAACGCAATCCAACAGTTGTTCTTACTAACACTTTTTAGTTAACTTTACTTAATGTCCAATCATTTGTTGAACTTAAATCATTTTAGTGATCTGAACTGTTAGCATACTATGCCTTCGTTACTCAGAAAACCCAAGTTAACATTACCTGACTTGTTTGAGTACCATTTTGCGAAGCAAAAAAACAGATGGGGAAAAACACGCCTGGGTGTTCCATGCTCTCAGACCTCCCTGGCCAGCCCAAGGAGGGTGCCTCATGCCCGGGCATAGTCAGATCCCTCCGCCCCCTCTGAAGGTTGGTCGCGAGTGAAGACGGACTCAAAATGGGCGTCTGGTAGTTGTCGACGAGAGGAGGAAGGTAGTGACCCCTCCAGACCGTCGTGAGGCCCACTCAGAGGCACTCTGGGTGGGCATAGAAGTTGGATGAGTCCCTCTGGATAGATGGAAGTCCTCCAGACTTCCAGGGTGTTGGAGGCAGTCACCCAAGCCCACCAGAGGACACCAATCACCCAGGATACTCGGATACTCTGGGCGGTCATAGAAGCTGGATGGGTCCCTCTGGAGGAGAGGGAACCAGGGTGTTCAAGGCAGTCACCCAAGCCCACCAGAGGACACTCTGGGCGGTCAGAGAAGCTGGATGGGTCCCTCTGGATGGATGGAAGTCCTCCAGACATCCAGGGTGTTGGAGGCAGTCACCCAGGCCCACCAGAGGACACGCTGGGTGGTCAGAGAAGCTGGATGGGTCCCTCTGGAGGAGAGGGAACCAGGGTGTTCAATGCAGTCACCCAAGCCCACCAGAAGACACTCTGGGCGGTCAGAGAAGTTGGATGGGTCCCTCTGGATGGATGGAAGTCCTCCAGACTTCCAGGGTGTTCAAGGCAGTCACCCAAGCCCACCAGAGAACACTTTGGGCGATCAGAGAAGCTGGATGGGTCCCTCTGGATGGGTGGAAGTCCTCCAGACTTCCAGGGTGTTGGAGGCAGTCCCCCAAGCCCACCAGAGGACACTCTGGGCGGTCAGAGAAGCTGGATGGGTCCCTCTTGAGGAGAGGGAACCAGGGTGTTCAAGGCAGTCACCCAAGCCCACTAGAGGATACTCTGGGCAGTCAGAGAAGTTAGATGGGTCCCTTTGGATGGATGGAAGTCCTCCAGACTTCCAGGGTGTTCAAGGCAGTCACCCAAGCCCACCAGAGGACACTTTGGGCGATCAGAGAAGCTGGATGGGTCCCTCTGGATGGATGGAAGTCCTCCAGACTTCCAGAGTGTTCAAGGCAGTCACCCAAGCCCACCAGAGGACACATTGGGCGGTCAGAGAAGCTGGATGGGTCCCTCTTGTCGTAAAATGGTATGTTTTACAAACGCATTGGTGTATTGTTATGAAACTTGGTAGATGTCATCGGAAACCATACCCTGAAGGTACTCAAAAAGTTTACATTCAAAAGAACATTCAAAAGTAACAAGTAAAGAAAACGTTTGTTCATAACCTTGCCAGAACATCCTGAGAACGTTCCCTGTCAGCTGGGTTTCTGTTACCTAGTGAATCGAGGCATGTAAACAGTAATAAACAAAGGCCTGTAATGTTACCAGTGGAACACTCAGGTCTTCTCCTGTACGTCAGTCACGCAGGTGTCAATCGAGGGAAGCCGGCAGAGAGCAACACCTGTTCCCGTCGGAGCGGCAGCTCTGTAATCACTGCGCTTTCCAAACCTCATCCAGCTGTTTGTCCAGGTGAGGAGCGGCACTTTCATCTTAATGATCACCCTACAGCTGAGGCTCGTCCACAGAGCTTCACACCGGCCGTGATCCGATCGGAAACGCTTATTCTATATAGACAAATCGGTGAAAGTGCACTACAAGGGGTTGGTGCCATTTTTTCTTCTACTCACCAATGATGCATTTATTTAATCAAAAATACAGTAAAAATTGTGAAATATTATTACAGTGTAAATCAGCTGTTTTCTATTTGAATATATTGTAAAATGTAATTTCTATCCTGTGATCAAAGCTGAATTTTCACATGATCCTTCAGAAATCATTCTAATATGTAGCATTTATTTGAAATAGAATCTTTTTTAACATGTCTTTATTGTCAATTTTAATTAATTGAATGCATCATTGCTGAATAAAAGTATTCATTTATGGCTCTAAACCCAGATAAATAAATGTGAGCTTTGACTGTTGGACGTCTGCTACGGTTCTTATACTTCCCTTTCAAACTGCTGTAACTTTGAGACTCATTGGTAAAAAGGGATCAAACTCTGCACTTTTCAAAATGTAAGTAATTGTTGCTAAACCATCAGAACGTTTGCAGCTCTGGTTAACTCTTTGAGTAATGGACTTGACATTTCAGACACGTCTCATCAAGAACAACTGCGCCTTCTGGATCTGTGATATCTGTGTTTATGGATTTTCCACTTACTGTAATGTAGAGGGTTTAAACCACGTCAAACTGTGAAAATGATCTGCACAGAATTTGGCATGCATGCTCTTTGGATACATATCTCACACTAAAATGCAAAGAAATACTAGATTTGAAAGAACACTGGCACAGTTATTATAGCATAACTGCTTATGTCTTGGGGACAATCAGCCTGACATGCTGTTTAAATGAATGATCTTATAATAAACTGCATGGAGGAGCTGTGAACTGCACGACTCTGCTTTGCAAATATTTAAGCTTACAATTAAATACTGTAGTAATAATGACAGAGAAGTCGTTTCCCTTGCAACTTTAACTTCTACTGTGTACAAATGTTTGCTACAGGCTGATTATCATCTAGGCCCGAAGCCAAAAACAGCTTAATGAACATAAAGTAAGTCAACAAACCTATATGAGGCTTTGTTAGTTGTTCTGAAAGCAATCTGAAATATAGCTACAAGCAGAAATTAAGGGTCCAAGTGCCACAGAGGCAGAATGAGAAGCTGAAGTCAAGGCATGGAGGCTCAGACCAAGTCATTTGGTGAATGTCCCATTAATACAATCACTTGTGATGTGACATAAATGCTTATTACTTTTGACCTCTGGTGCGCTCAGTGTTGGGTGACAATTACACGCATAAAGTTTGATGTCAATATGTCAAATATTTCCAGCGATACAGATCAGTTGCAGTTTGGCATTATGCCATCAAATTCATTGATGCGGTATATGAAAAATGTTTCGTCTATGGACACGAAATCCGCAATATTTTGCCGTCATGGGCTGAAGATGTTCTGATTGGAATTTGGTGAAAATCCGACAAATGGTCTAGAAGGAGTTCGAAAAAGAAGGTTTTGGAAGTTAGTCAAGTGTGGGCCGACTATGGCAAGATTGGTATCTATGTTCTCGGCGTAACCCAAGGAACCTATTAAGATGAGTTTCATTACAACATGCATGTTGCACCAAATCTAAAGAATCTTGTCTCATATTATTTGGTCAAACTGTTCAAAAGTTATAAGCAAAAAGGCCAAGTTTTCCATATATTGTGACCACTAGGTGGCGCTGGGCTGAAACTGTGCAGGTCCCCTCAGATCACGGTTGTCATAACACACACCAACTTTGGTCAGAATACACTGAAGCGTTGCTGAGATATAGCCTCATGTACATTTTGGCGTGCTGGATATCAAATTCGTTCGCGTTTTAATCGAGAACGGTTTGACGAATTGACTTGAAATCCTTGTTTCTTTGTCAGCTGGGTCTGAGGATGATCTGATTAAATTTTTGTGAAAATCGGAGCAACGGTCTTGGAGGTGTTCGAAAAGTAGTTTTTTAAAGAAAAACAAAATGGTGGACAAGAAGAGAACTGGCAAATTTGGTATCTATGTTCTTGGCATGTGCCAAATAATCTATTAAGAAGAGTTTCATTACAATATGCATGTTACACCAAGTCTAAAGAATCAAGTCTTGTGATTTTTGGTCAAAATGTTCAAAAGTTACAAGCAAAAATATAAATGTTTCATATCTTGTGACCACTAGGTGGCGCAGGGCTGAAACTTGCAGACGTCAGATTCAATTGCATTTTTAATCGAAAACAGTTTGACGAATTGACTTAAAATCCTTGTTTATTTGTCGGCATGGTCTGAGGATGATCTTATTACATTTTCGTGAAAATCGGAGCAGCGGTCTTGGAGGTGTTCGAAATGTAGGTTTTTAAAGAAAAACAAAATGGTGGACAAGTTATCAAATAACGTGCAAACAAATTTGACGACGAGCACGCCAAAATGGACATACGGCCATATCTTTACAACGCTTCAGCATATTCAGACCAAACTTAGTGTGTGTTATGATAACCATGACATGAGGTTACCTGCACAGTTTCAGCACAGTGCCACCTAGTGGTCAGGAGATACGATTTGCCAATTTTCCGATATCGGCCATTATGGGAATCAGCCATTTTGAATTTTGTCGCAAAATGCTATATCTGATCATTTTTATACTCATTGGTGTATTGTTATGAAAATTGAAACCATGCCCTGAAGGTGCTCTAAAAGTTTTGAGACAGTGCCACCTTGTGGTCAAATATTATACTGAAATTAAAAAAGTGCTAATAGCTTTTGATTAAATTTGCCTTTTATAATGAAACTAGTCAAACTCCTAATGGAGCACTGGTCAGATTTACACTAATTTAGAGTGATCAAATGATATTGCATGCAAAAGTAAGCACATTCCTTTTTGCATTTGTACTGTTGTCCATCAGTGGTTTTCACTAAAGAGCATCATTTTCGTTTTTGCAGTTGTTCATTTAAAAAGTCTTCTTGCTTCCTTTATCATGGCATGTCCTGCAAAGTTTGAGCAGTGATAGCGTATGCATCAGGCAAACATTCGTATCTTGACATTGACGCTGTCCATGTTACCCGTCCCTCTCTTCCAATCCCGCTCTTGCGTCATTTCTGGGAAAGCGCACGTCATGGCGAGATATTGACAGAGGGATGGCCTCTATTTTCGTCGCATTCCACAATCGGATGACTGAAGCCTTCAGTAATTCCAAATGCAGCTCCCTACGTACGTCTTGAACCTGTATTAACCTTTGACCTTCACATGTGACCTCTGCACTTAACCTGATCTTAACCCTGACCCTAACCCTTCATATCCGTAAACTCAGGAATGTGTGTTTACATTTCATTAAGGACAATCCAGGCAAACACAGCTAAACCTGGACCTGATTATCCTGTTCTTGAGTTTCTTTCTATCTATCTATCTATCTATCTATCTATCTATCTATCTATCTATCTATCTATCTATCTATCTATCTATCTATCTATCTATCTATCTATCTATCTATCTATCTATCTATCTATCTATCTATCTATCTATCTATCTATCTATCTATCTATCTATCTATCTATCTATCTATCTATCTATCTATCTATCTAGTGTGTTCCAGTGAGAGTTTAGAGAAATAAACCTCCAACAAAGAAGCGTTTTCCATTGGAGCGCAGCTTCGTTCGACCTGTTAATTAGTGGATCGGGGCTGGATGCCAGGTCAGAGCTCAGGATTGGACTCATCAAACATGAAATTAGGAAGGCTGGCAACGCTCTCATACCTCACATTATTTATCACACACTAATGCCGCCCGTTCTTCTAATTGAATGTGACACGATAAATTGATCAAAGCAATCAATGATGTAATGGGAATCCAAGGTCATGAGCAATTCATATTCAGCTCTGAGAGAGGTCATGTGAAGTCACGGAATCATTCTGCCGGTGTCCAAGAGGAAGAGCGCTCCTGAACACAGGATCCGTCCTGATCTGAGACACCGGGACGCAGGATCGAGTTCTGGGAACGGACATCAAGACTGTGACGTTAAACCCGTTACTGCAGTCCGGATCCAAACCCTGCACTGGGTCCATCTGGACCATCAATCATTTCACTCATCAAGTTTTTACATTCCAAAAACTATTTAATGACAAAACACATTTGCATAGTTTACATATTTGTAATAAAATAGGGCGGGGGGGTATACTGCTCTAACGAAAGACACATTTTGAGCAAATAGATCTTTATCCATTCATGCGTACTCATCCATACTCTCTTTTACTTCAGTCAAATGGCAGTGATGCACAGAGGAAACGGGTTCTAGTATACCTAACCGGATATTGTAACGCATGAACACGCCAAATATTTCCTAGGCCTTAGGGGCTGCGTAATAAAAACTCACTTAATAGTTTTTTGGGGTTTTTTTTTTTGGAAACAAGATATCACCTTAGTGGTTGCCAGGGTGTTGCTATGTGGTTGCTAGGATACTTAGGGTGGTTGCTAGGGTGTTGCTATGCGGTTGTGATGGTACTTGGGTGGCTGCTAGGGTGTTGCTATGGTATTATGGGTGGTTGCTAGGGTGCTTCTATGTGGTTGATAGGGTACTTAGCATGGCTGCTAGGGTGTTGCTATGAGGTTGCTATGGTATTCTGAGTGGTTGCTATGGTGCTTCTATGGGGTTGCTAGGGTACTTGGCGTGGTTGCTATGGTGTTGCTATGCGGTTGCTATGGTACTCAGTTGGCTGCAAGGGTGTTGCTATGTGGTTGCTATGGTATTATGGGTGGTTGCTAGCGTGCTTCTATGTGGTTGCTTGGGTACTTGGGGTGGTTGCCATGGTGTTGCTATGAGGTTGTTATGGTTTTCTGGGTGGTTGCTAGGGTGCTTCTATGTGGTTGCTATGGTATTTTGAGTGGTTGTTAAGGTGCTTCTATGTGGTTTCTTGGGTACTTGGGGTGGTTGCCATGGTGTTGCTATACAGACGCTAGGGTATTCAAGGTGGTTGCTAGGGTGTTGCTATGCGGTTGCTATGGTACTCAGGTGGCTGCTAGGGTGTTGCTGTGTGGTTGCTATGGTATTCTGGGTGGTTGCTAGGGTACTTAGGATGGCTGCTAGGGTGTTGCTATGTAATTGCTATAGTATTCTGAGTGGTTGTTAGGGTGCTTCTATGTGGTTGCTAGGGTTCTTGGGGTGGTTGCCTTGGTGTTGCTATGCAGATGCTAGGGTACTCAGTTGCTAGATAGACAGACAGACAGGATAAGATAAGATCATTTAATGGATGAAGTATGCCCATGCACTGAATTTTTTATAAATAGTTAATGTGATTAGTTTAACACCATGCCAACTTCAAACTTTACAGGAATCAATAGTGAGTTTCTAATGTGAAACTCACTATTGCATATTCCAGTATTTGGCATTAAACAGCGGACAAAACTACCTTTGTCAACCTTCAGCGTTGTTCCTCTAAATGTGAACGTGATATATTAATAGGGACACAATAATTTCTGTTCTGTTTCTTCAAAGGCCGTTCTCATATTTGTACAGTTACGTCTGTCATGCAGTCGGTCTAATACAGCCCATTGCATCACAATTGAATAAACAAACATTGGAACTGACAGAAAGCACCCGACATATCCAGGAAATGCAACCACACACTGTAACTGTACAGTTAGAGCATTTGTGACCCTGTGTGAGCAGAGAGCAGCTGGAGAACATCTGCAGAGCCGCAGAGAGCGTTACACTGCCCCCCACTGTCACCATACTGCCCCCTACTGTGACCACACTGCCCCCCACTGTAACCACACTGCCCTGTACTGTCACCACACTGCCCCCTACTGTGACCACACTGCCCCCCACTGTAACCACACTGCCCCGTACTGTCACCACACTGCCCCGTACTGTCACCACACTGCCCCGTACTGTCACCACACTGCCCTGTACTGTCACCACACTGCCCCCTACTGTGACCACACTGCCCCCCACTGTCACCACACTGCCCCCTACTGTGACCACACTGCCCCCCACTGTAACCACACTGCCCCGTACTGTCACCACACTGCCCCGTACTGTCACCACACTGCCCTGTACTGTCACCACACTGCCCCCTACTGTCACCACACTGCCCCCTACTGTCACCACACTGCCCCCTACTGTGACCACACTGCCCCGTACTGTGACCACACTGCCCCCTACTGTGACCACACTGCCCCCTACTGTCACCACACTGCCCCTACTGTGACCACACTGCCCCCCACTGTCACCACACTGCCCCCTACTGTGACCACACTGCCCCCCACTGTAACCACACTGCCCCGTACTGTCACCACACTGCCCCGTACTGTCACCACACTGCCCTGTACTGTCACCACACTGCCCCCTACTGTCACCACACTGCCCCTACTGTGACCACACTGCCCCCCACTGTCACCACACTGCCCCGTACTGTCACCACACTGCCCCCTACTGTGACCACACTGCCCGTACTGTGACCACACTGCCCCATACTGTGACCACACTGCCCCCCACTGTCACCACACTGCCCCGTACTGTCACCACACTGCCCCATACTGTCACCACACTGCCCCGTACTGTGACCACACTGCCCCCTACTGTGACCACACTGCCCCTACTGTGACCACACTGCCCCCTACTGTCACCACACTGCCCCCTACTGTGACCACACTGCCCCCTACTGTCACCACACTGCCCCCTACTGTCACCACACTGCCCCCTACTGTGACCACACTGCCCCGTACTGTGACCACACTGCCCCCTACTGTCACCACACTGCCCCTACTGTGACCACACTGCCCCCCACTGTCACCACACTGCCCCGTACTGTCACCACACTGCCCCCTACTGTGACCACACTGCCCCGTACTGTGACCACACTGCCCCGTACTGTGACCACACTGCCCCATACTGTGACCACACTGCCCCCCACTGTCACCACACTGCCCCGTACTGTCACCACACTGCCCCATACTGTGACCACACTGCCCCGTACTGTGACCACACTGCCCCCTACTGTGACCACACTGCCCCTACTGTGACCACACTGCCCCCTACTGTCACCACACTGCCCCTACTGTGACCACACTGCCCCCTACTGTCACCACACTGCCCCTACTGTGACCACACTGCCCCCTACTGTGACCACACTGCCCCCTACTGCAACCACACTGCCCCTACTGTGACCACACTGCCCCCTACTGTGACCACACTGCCCCTACTGTGACCACACTGCCCCTACTGTGACCACAATGCCCCTACTGTCACCACATTGCTCCTACTGTGACCACACTGCCCCCTACTGTCACCACACTGCCCCTACTGTGACCACACTGCCCCCTACTGTCACCACACTGCCCCTACTGTGACCACACTGCCCCCTACTGTCACCACACTGCCCCTACTGTGACCACACTGCCCCCTACTGTGACCACACTGCCCCCTACTGTGACCACACTGCCCCCTACTGTGACCACACTGCCCCTACTGTCACCACATTGCTCCTACTGTGACCACATTGCTCCTACTTTCACCACACTGCCCCTACTGTCACCACACTGCCCCCTACTGTCACCACACTGCCCCCTACTGTCACCACTGAGTGGTTGCTATGCAGTTGTTAGGGTTTTCTGGGTGGTTGCTATGCTGTTGCTGGTGGGTTGTGGGTCATTGCTTTTAAATTCTGGGTGATTGCTAGGGTGTTGCTGATGGGTTGCTAGGGATGTTGCTGGATGTCGATGTTAAAGTTTTCTGGGTGGCTGCTATGCTGTTACTAAGTGGTTGCTATGTTGTTGCTAGATGGTTGCTGGGTGGTTGTGGGTCACTGCAATGATATTCTGGGTTATTTCTAAGGTTGCTACAGTGGTAGGTGTAGTTGTTATGGTGTTCTGGGTGGTTGCTATGTCATTGCTAGATTGTTGCTAGGTGGTTGTGGGTCATTATGTAGTTTCTATGGTGTTCTGGGTGTTGCTATGTGGTTATTATGGCATTATGATGATTTCTCTGTGATCTTCTCTAGATATGGCTGGGTAGTGTTGAAGGTTTTATCACATTACTAACAGCACATGTACCAGTAATAGTTCACTTAGCAAGAACTACCAAAAGAACTACTTAAAACCATCAATGAAAGGAAAACATGTAAGGCCTTTATTTTGGAGATCAGTGGAGTCTGTCCACTCTCTCTCACTCTCGGGTTGTTTTGCTCAGGTTGAGAATTCTTGAGCGTGTCGGAGATCGCTGGTCTTTGAACTGGCAGGTCCAAACACGCCTGTTGAATGAAGCTCTACTCACCTCTCCATAAACGGAGCTCCCTGTCCTAACCGTTTGGCCCTTATGTCCCATAATCCTCAGTGAGCCTCTAAAAGTCAGCCAAAAAGCGCTGTTGGAGAATAGGGAGTCTGTCTGAAGATTAGAGCGCTCGGTTCTCTCTCAAGTCTAGAAATGATGACAACGGTTTCTTCCCGAGAGTTCCTCAGACTTTGATTTGGCTGCTTTATCGGCGGTTGACATGCTTTTATGTCCGAGTCTTTGAGCAGTGGACATGGCCTTTCAAAGTGCCAGGAATAATTTTTTCCCAGTTGTGGAGGGAAAAGTTGTGTGGGTGAACATGGCCACTATCACTGCGGAACAGTATAAACATGATTCTCCAGACCAGTGTCTGCAGAGGACTCAAACCATCGCCTATCAATATAAACTCTCAGTATTGCTCTATCCAAACACATAAACTCTTCAGGCTACACAGGCTATGCAGTTTGATTGTGACTCCATTTCAAGTACACACAGTCCATGTTTTATTTTGAACCATTGATTCGAAGGGGCCGTTTATACAACACCATTTTCAGATAAAAACTTTTTTTTAATGCATTTTGGTTCATTGCTAGGCCGTTGCTAGGATGTTCTGAGGGGTTGCTAGGGTGATTACTGTGCAATTGCCTGGGTTTTCTGGGCAGTTGCTATACAGTTTCTAGGGTGTTATTAGGGGTTGCTAAGGTGATTGCTATGCAGTTGCTGGGGTTTTCTTGGTGGCTGGTTGCTGTGCAGGGGCTTGGGATTTCTGGTTAATTGCTAAGGCGTTGCTAGGTGGTTGCTATGGTGTTCTGAGGGGTGCCTAGGTTGATCAACGTGCAGTTGCCTGGGTTTTCTGGGCGGATGATATAAAGTTGCTAGGGTGTTATGAGGTGTTTCTAGGGTGATTGATATGTCATTGTTAGGTGGTTGCTAGGAGGTTGTGGGTCCCTGCTGTGATATTCTGGTTCATTGCTAGGATGTTTCTAGGTGGTTGCTAGGTTGTTTTGAGGGGTTGCTAAGGTAATCGCTGTGCAGTTGCCTGGGTTTTCTGGGTGGTTGCTTTGCAGTTGCTCGGGTGTTCTGAGGGGTTGCTAAGGTGATCGCTGTGCAGTTGCCTGGGTTTTCTGGGTGGTTGCTTTGCAGTTGCTAGGGTGTTTTGAGGGGTTGCTAGAGTGATCGCTATGCAGTGGATAGGGTTTTCTGGGTGGTTGCTATGTAGTTGCTGGGGATTCCTGGGTGGTTCCTAGGCCAAGGATGGTTGCTAGGGTGATCCCCATAGAGTTGCATGGGTTTTTCTGGGTGGTTGCTATGCAGTTGCTAGGGTGTTCTGAGTGGTTGCTAGGGGGATCACTGTGCAGTCGACTGGGTTTTCAGGGTTGTTGCAATGCAGTTGATAGGGCGTTATGATGGGTTGCTAGGGTGATCACTGTGAAGTCGACTGGGTTTTTCTGGGGGGTTGCTATGCAGTTGCTAGGGTGTTCTGAGTGGTTGCTAGGTTGATCATTGTACAGTCGACTGGGTTTTCTGGGTTGTTGCAATGCAGTTGCTAGGGTGTTATGAGGGGTTGCTGGGGTGATCGCCATACAGTTGCCTGGGTTTTTCTTGGTGGTTGCTATGCAGTTCTCAGGGTGTTATGAGGGGTTGCTAGGGTGTTTGCTATGCAGCTGCTACACGATACACAGCATTTTGGGGGCCTGAAAATGCAAATTTTTGAAAACAGGTTTTAAAGTGCATGTTTTTGAAAATTATACCATTATTGTCTCTGTGTAAACTACAAAAAGACATGCACATGTGTAACGTGTTCAGTCTATAGGCTGAAGTGTTTCTTTACACAGTGACATCGCCATCTACTGGCCTGGCAGCAGAACACAGTGTTTTTTGGACGTTTTTGCGGATCTGTATTATCGAGGATCGCGTTGATAACGTTGTCATCTGTACTAAAAAAAACGCAAAGGAAAATATTTCCGTTTTTAGTACATCGTTGTCATGCAAACGTACCCTTAAGGCCCTTTCACACTGAACGCGTAAACGAAAAAGCGAGGCGGAAAAGCGAATTTTTCGCGTGCGAATAGCTTGCGTCAAAACCATTCACATCAGCCGCGACGCGAGTTTGCGATGTCGTGTATAATCGGACTACTACCTTATCACATAGATTTGAATTTGTACCATGTTGCAATAAAAATACAAAGAGAAAGAAAATATATTCAAGCGTTTAGTGTACACTAGTCCCACACTAGGTTTAAAGCTCTTGCTTCTGTAACCCACTGTAGGTCACCTCCATGTGTGTGTCAGTATCAGTTTCTTACTCATCAGATTAATGTGATTCCACTACAGCAAAGTGAAGACTTTACTCATTGCAGACATGATTTGTTTTCATGTCTTTTTCCATGCAGCTGGTTTAGTGTATCACAGATTCCCATACAGGAAACACATGCAACGTCTGCAGCCAAAGGCTCCACATTCGCCAGCATGAGAGGGAGATTACAAACAGAGATTATTCATATAAGAATGGCCACTTCTGATGGCTCTTTGTGCATATTTAGCAGAACTGAATTGTTTTGAAGACGAATTGGATGACTTTTTTTGCATGAGTACCCGTTAAACCCTGTACATCTGTCCGTGTTTGACTCGGGTGGGATTCCCGAGAAGGGAAAGACAGTGGGAGTGAATCTGAGCTCTGTTAGAATCATAATGTTGGTGGAAGGACGACTCAGAGAGACGCCCAACGTCAGATGGCTTTACAATGTGACAAAAACCAGACCTGCTTCAGATGTCATGAGCACCTTATGGCCGTCTTCTACATATACACTACCGTTCGAAAGCTCTGGGTCATTCAGTTCTTTCACTTTTGAAGGAAATTAATACTTTAATTCAGCGAGGATGCGTTATATTGATCATAAAGAAATACTTTTACTAATTCATCACAGAATCCTTCCAAAATTTTTATCAGAGTTTCCACAAAAATATGAGCTGTTTTCAACATTGCCATTTGATTGCTATGCAGTGGCTAGGGATTCCTGGGTGGTTGCTAGGTGGTTTCATCCTGGGTGGTTGCTAGGGTGATCACTGTGCAGTTGCCTAGGTTTTCTGGGTGATTGCTATAGAGTTGCTAGGGTGTTCTGAGGTGTTGCTAGGCTGATCACTGTGCAGTTGCCTGGGTTTTCTGGGCGATTGCTATAGAGTTGCTAGGGTGTTCTGAGGTGTTGCTAGGCTGATCACTGTGCAGTTGCCTGGGTTTTCTCGGTGATTGCTATGCAGTTGCTAGGGTGTTATGAGGGGTTGCTAGGGTGATCACTGTGCAGTTGCCTGGGTTTTCTGGGTGATTGCTATAGAGTTGCTAGGGTGTTCTGAGGTGTTGCTAGGGTGATCACTGTGCAGTTGCCTGGGTTTTCTGGGTGATTGCTATGCAGTTGCTAGGGTGTTCTGAGGTGTTGCTAGGGTGATCACTGTGCAGTTGCCTGGGTTTTCTGGATGATTGCTATTGAGCTGCTAGGGTGTTATGATGGGTTGCTAGGGTGATCACTGTGCAGTTGCCTGGGTTTTCTGGGTGATTGCTATAGAGTTGCTAGGGTGTTCTGAGGTGTTGCTAGGCTGATCACTGTGCAGTTGCCTGGGTTTTCTCGGTGATTGCTATGCAGTTGCTAGGGTGTTATGAGGGGTTGCTAGGGTGATCACTGTGCAGTTGCCTGGGTTTTCTGGGTGATTGCTATAGAGTTGCTAGGGTGTTCTGAGGTGTTGCTAGGGTGATCACTGTGCAGTTGCCTGGGTTTTCTGGGTGATTGCTATAGATTTGCTAGGGTGTTCTGAGGTGTTGCTAGGGTGATCACTGTGCATTGCCTGGGTTCTCTCGTTGATTGCTTTGCAGTTGCTAGGGTGTTATGAGGGGTTGCTAGGTTGATCACTGTGCAGTTGCCTAGGTTTTCTGGGTGATTGCTATGCAGTTGCTAGGGTGTTATGATGGGTTGCTAGGGTGATCACTTTGCAGTTGCCTGGGTTTTCTGGGTGATTGCTATAGAGTTGCTAGGGTGTTCTGAGGTGTTGCTAGGGTAATCACTGTGCAGTTGCCTGGGTTTTCTGGGTGATTGCTATGCAGTTGCTAGGGTGTTCTGAGGTGTTGCTAAGGTGATCACTGTGCAGTTGCCTTGGTTTTCTGGGTGATTGCTATGCAGTTGCTAGGGTGTTATGAGGGGTTGCTAGGGTGATCACTGTGCAGTTGCCTGGGTTTTCTGGGTGATTGCTATTCAGTTTCTGGGGATGTTCTGAGTGGTTGCTAGGGTGATCACTGTGCAGTTGCCTCGGTTTTCTGGGTGATTGCTAAGCAATTGCTAGGGTGTTCTGAGGTTTTGCTAGGGTGATCACTGTGCAGTTGCCTGGGTTTTCTGGGTGATTGCTATGCAGTTGCTAGGGTGTTATGAGGGGTTGCTAGGGTGATCACTGTGCAGTTGCCTGGGTTTTCTGGGTGATTGCTATGCAGTTGCTAGGGTTTTCTGAGTGGTTGCTAGGGTGATCACTGTGCAGTTGCCTTGGTTTTCTGGGTGATTGCTAAGCAATTGCTAGGGTGTTCTGAGGTGTTGCTAGGGTGATCACTGTGCAGTTGCCTGGGTTTTCCGGGTGATTGTTATGCAGTTGCTAGGGTGTTCTGAGGTGTTGCTAGGGTGATCACTGTGCAGTTGCCTGGGTTTTCTGGGTGATTGTTATGCAGTTGCTAGGGTGTTCTGAGGTGTTGCTAGGGTGATCACTGTGCAGTTGCCTGGGTTTTCTGGGTGATTGTTATGCAGTTGCTAGGAGGTCGTGGGTCAATACTGTGATATTCTGATTCATTAAGTTCTTTAACTTTTGAAAAAATCAATACTTTTATTCAGCAAGGATGCATTATATTGATCATAAATAAATGCTGTTCTTTCTTTCTCTTCATAAAAGAATCCTTGATCACAGAAATAAATTACACTTTACTATATTCACATTGAAAACAGTTATTTAAAAAGTACTTGATTCACCTGCCACATACACTCAGGCCTTGACTTTCTGTCTGAAAAAAACATTATTGTTATTTCACATGTGTCAGTCCATAGCACCCGCTCCAGCTCCACTCAGGCTCTGAAACCCCAGTGAGAGGAAAATTCTAGGAAGCGTCGGGTGACACTGAGGTAAAGGATCCCGGCGAGGTGGAGTGGGCGGGTTCAGGGTGTGTAAGAGCTCTTCCCCAGGGGGCCATAAGCCCCTCTGCAGGGTTGACTTCCTTCCTGCAGGAAACCCCGCCCACTCCCTTCATCCCCCGCCACTAACGAGTGCAGCAGGCACAGAATGCACAAGCCCTAAGTCCTGTACTGCAGTGGCGTGGCACCCATCTGGGGACGCTGGAGAGGATGTTGCAGCCCAGTTTCAGTGTTTCTCGGCAGTCGGAGCTCCAGCGAGGCAGACAGGTGAGGGCTGTAGTGGCGCCAGGACTGTGCTGTGGCCCGCGGCCAGCATTTATCCTCCTGGCTCCAGGTTCTGCCACACCGACCAATGAAAACAAGAGCTCGGCGTGATGCAGCGGCCTGGAAATCTCCACTGGGACGGGATGGCACCACCGCTCATAATTAATTTTTATTTAAAGGATGGGCGAGGCATTAAACTCTTCGACTGGCTGTAATACAGTGGAATTACTGTACAGCAATGAAAACGTTTTGGAAGGCATGGTTGATTTGAAGGAATCAGCAAATACTGTATTAACATTTTTAAAGCATCAGCTCTGGTCCAGTTAGGCCAGTATTTGTGAACAGCTCTGTGTCATATTTAACAAGTGCTAAGCACAATTTTTTTAATGTGTCATCATTTTAATTATAATCTTTTATGATTATAAGTTTCAGGTTTATGGAAACACAAACAAAATGTAATGTGCCATGATATTGGTTGTCGACTATAAAATAAAAATGGTTTTAATGGTTGCTATGTGGTTACTAAGGTGCTCTGAATGACTTTTAGGGCATTGCCATGCAGTTGCTAGGGTGTCCAGTGGGGTTGCTATGTAGTTACTAGAGTGTTCTGAGTGGATATTCTGTAATGGTGTTTTCTTCGTGTCTAGCATGAAAACAGTCCCCTCTTAAGTCTCTGACATTCTGGGTGGTTGCTAGGGTGTTCTGTGGGGTTGCTAAGGTGGTTGCTAAGTATATTTTGTTGCTATGCCATTACTAGGAGGTTAAGGGTAATTGCTGTGATATTCTGGATGATTGCTAGGGCATTCAAGATGGTTACTAGGGTGTTCATGGGGTTGCTATGTAGTTACTAAGGTGTTCTGGGGGGATGATGTGTGGTTGCTATGGCATTATGGTGTTTTATTCATGTCTAGCATGAAAAGAGTCCCATCTTATGTGTCTGTGATATTCTGGGTGATTGCTAGGTGGGTTGCTATGGTGTTTGAGGGTTGTTATGTAGTTACTAAGGTGTTCTGAGTGGATGATGTGTGGTTGCTATGGCATTATGGTGTTTTATTCATGTCTAGCATGAAAAAGTCCCCTCTTCAGTCTCTGAAATTCTGGGTGGTTGCTAGGTGGGTTGCTAGGGTGTTCAGGGGGTTGCTATGTAGTTACCAGGGTGTTCTGAGGGGATGCTGTGCGGTTGCTATGGCATTATGGTGTTTTCTTAATATCTAGCATGAAAAGAGTCCCATCTTATCTGTCTATGATATTTTGGGTGGTTTCTAGGTGGGTTGCTAGGGTTTTCAGGGGTTGCTATGTAGTTACCAGGGTGTTCTGAGGGGATGCTGTGCGGTTGCTATGGCTTTATGGTGTTTTCTTCAAGTCTAGCATGAAAACAATCCCCTCTTAAGTCTCTGTGCTATTCTGGGTGATTGCTAGGTGGTTGTTAGGGTGTTTGGAAGTTGCTATGTAGTTACTAAGGTATTCTGAGTGGATGCTGTGTTGTTGCTATGGCGTTATGGTGTTTTCTTCATGTCTAGCATGATAAGAATCTCCTCTAAAATCTCTGATATACTGAGTGGTTGCTAGGTGGGTTGATAGGATGTCCAAGGGTTGTTATGTTGTAACTAAGGTGCTCTGAGTGGATGCTGTGTGGTTTCTATGGCGTTATGGTGTTTTCTTCATGTCTAGCATGATAAGAATCTCCTCTAAAATCTCTGCAATTCTGGGTGGTTGCTAGGTGGGTTGCTAGGGTGTTCAGGGGTTACTATGTTGTTACTAGGGTGTTTTGAGTGGTTGCTGTGTGGTTGCTATGACATTATGGTGTTTTCTTAATGTCTAGCACAACAAGAATCCCCTCTTAAGTCTCTGATATACTTAGTGGTTGCTAGGTGGGTTGATAGGGTGTCCAAGGGTTATGTTGTAACTAAGGTGCTCTGAGTGGATGCTGTGTGGTTGCTATGGCGTTATGGTGTTTTCTTAATGTCTAGCATAACAATAATCCCCTCTTAAGTCTCTGATATACTGAATGGTTGCTAGGTGGGTTGCTAGGGTGTTCAGGGATTGTTATGTTGTTACTAGGGTGTTGTGAGTGGATGTTCTGTGGTTGCTATGACGTTATGGTGTTTTCTTCATGTCTAGCATGACAAGAATCCCCTCTAAAGTCTCTAATTTACTAAGTGGTTGCTAGGTGGTTGCTAGGGTGTTTGGGGGTTGCTATGTAGTTACTAAGGTGTTCTGAGTGGATGCTGTGTGGTTGCTATGGCTTTATGGTGTTTTCTTCAAGTCTAGCATGAAAACAATCCCCTCTTAAGTCTCTGTGCTATTCTGGGTGATTGCTAGGTGGTTTTTAGGGTGTTTGGAAGTTGCTATGTAGTTACTAAGGTATTCTGAGTGGATGCTGTGTTGTTGCTATGGCGTTATGGTGTTTTCTTCATGTCTAGCATGATAAGAATCTCCTCTAAAATCTCTGCAATTCTGGGTGGTTGCTAGGTGGGTTGCTAGGGTGTTCAGGGGTTACTATGTAGTTACTAAGGTATTCTGAGTGGATGCTGTGTTGTTGCTATGGCGTTATGGTGTTTTCTTCATGTCTAGCATGATAAGAATCTCCTCTAAAATCTCTGATATACTGAGTGGTTGCTAGGTGGGTTGATAGGATGTCCAAGGGTTGTTATGTTGTAACTAAGGTGCTCTGAGTGGATGCTGTGTGGTTGCTATGGCGTTATGGTGTTTTCTTAATGTCTAGCATAACAATAATCCCCTCTTAAGTCTCTGATATACTGAATGGTTGCTAGGTGGGTTGCTAGGGTGTTCAGGGATTGTTATGTTGTTACTAGGGTGTTGTGAGTGGATGTTCTGTGGTTGCTATGACGTTATGGTGTTTTCTTCATGTCTAGCATGACAAGAATCCCCTCTAAAGTCTCTAATTTACTAAGTGGTTGCTAGGTGGTTGCTAGGGTGTTTGGGGGTTGCTATGTAGTTACTAAGGTGTTCTGAGTGGATGCTGTGTGGTTGCTATGGCTTTATGGTGTTTTCTTCAAGTCTAGCATGAAAACAATCCCCTCTTAAGTCTCTGTGCTATTCTGGGTGATTGCTAGGTGGTTTTTAGGGTGTTTGGAAGTTGCTATGTAGTTACTAAGGTATTCTGAGTGGATGCTGTGTTGTTGCTATGGCGTTATGGTGTTTTCTTCATGTCTAGCATGATAAGAATCTCCTCTAAAATCTCTGCAATTCTGGGTGGTTGCTAGGTGGGTTGCTAGGGTGTTCAGGGGTTACTATGTAGTTACTAAGGTATTCTGAGTGGATGCTGTGTTGTTGCTATGGCGTTATGGTGTTTTCTTCATGTCTAGCATGATAAGAATCTCCTCTAAAATCTCTGATATACTGAGTGGTTGCTAGGTGGGTTGCTAGGGTGTTCAGGGATTGTTATGTTGTTACTAGGGTGTTGTGAGTGGATGTTCTGTGGTTGCTATGACGTTATGGTGTTTTCTTCATGTCTAGCATGACAAGAATCCCCTCTAAAGTCTCTAATTTACTAAGTGGTTGCTAGGTGGTTGCTAGGGTGTTTGGGGGTTGCTATGTAGTTACTAAGGTGTTCTGAGTGGATGCTGTGTGGTTGCTATGGCGTTATGGTGTTTTCTTAATGTCTAGCATAACAATAATCCCCACTTAAGTCTCTGATATACTGAATGGTTGCTAGGTGGGTTGCTAAGGTATTCAGGGATTGTTATGTTGTTACTAGGGTGTTGTGAGTGGATGTTCTGTGGTTGCTATGACGTTATGGTGTTTTCTTCATGTCTAGCATAACAAGAATCCCCTCTAAAGTCTCTAATTTACTAAGTGGTTGCTAGGTGGTTGCTAGGGTGTTCAGGGGTTGCTATGTAGTTACTAAGGTGTTCTGAGTGGATGCTGTGTGGTTGCTATGGCGTTATGGTGTTTTCTTAATGTCTAGCATAACAAGAATCCCCTCTTAAGTCTCTGATATACTGAGTGGTTGCTAGGTGGGTTGCTAGGGTGTCCAGGGGTTGTTATGTTGTAACTAATGTGTTCTGAGTGGATGCTGTGTGGTTGCTATGGCGTTATGGTGTTTTCTTAATGTCTAGCATGACAAGAATCCCCTCTTAAGTATCTGATATACTGAGTGGTTGCTAGGTGGGTTGCTAGGGTGCCCAGGGGTTGTTATGTTGTAACTAATGTGTTCTGAGTGGATGCTGTGTGGTTGCTATGGCGTTATGGTGTTTTCTTAATGTCTAGCATGAAAAGAGTCCCATCTTAAGTCTCTGATATACTGAGTGGTTGCTAGGTGGGTTGCTAGGGTGTTCAGGGATTGTTATGTTGTTACTAGAGTGTTCTGAGTGGATGCTGTGTGGTTGCTATGGCGTTATGGTGTTTTCTTAATGTCTAGCATGACAAGAATCCCCTCCTAAGTCTCTGATATACTGAGTGGTTGCTAGGTGGGTTGCTAGGGTGTTCAGGGATTGTTATGTTTTTACTAGAGTGTTCTGAGTGGATGCTGTGTGGTTGCTATGGCGTTATGGTGTTTTCTTAATGTCTAGCATGACAAGAATCCCCTCCTAAGTCTCTGATATACTGAGTGGTTGCTAGGTGGGTTGCTAGGGTGTTCAGGGATTGTTATGTTGTTACTAGGGTGTTGTGAGTGGATGTTCTGTGGTTGCTATGGCGTTATGGTGTTTTCTTCATGTCTAGCATGACAAGAATCCCCTCTAAAGTCTCTGATTTACTAAGTGGTTGCTAGGTGGTTGCTAGGGTGTTTGGGGGTTGCTATGTAGTTACTAAGGTGTTCTGATTGGATGCTGTGTTTTTGCTATGGCGTTATCATGTTTCCTTCCTGTCTAGCATGAAAAGAGTCCCATCTTATGTGTCTGTGATATTCTGGGTGATTGTTAGGATGTGCAGTGGGGTTGTTAGGGTGGTTGCTATGCTGTTGCTGTGATATTTTCTGTTTCTATGTGGTTGCTAGGGTGTTCTGGGTCAGAGTACATCAGTACTGTGCATCACAAATGCCACAGGTTAGTGCTTTAGCAAGCATCTCTAATCACTATAACAATCGAAACCCATCTATATTGGTGTTTCACTAGTAGTGTCATATTGTTTAAAGAATTAAAATGGGCAATGAATGGACTTTGACCTTTGACCTCATCATCCATGAGATCCACACCATATTCATACTCCTTTTTACATCCTACTTCTTTCTTGGAAATTGAATGAGCATGTCCCCAATTCATGGAAGATGAGTTTATCCCTTAAGTTCATGAGTTTCTGCTCCGGTGAATCCCCTCAGGTTATCCCCCATCTTTCAGAGAAGTCTGATTCATCTGTTTGTCTGATCCCACATATGATCTGATGGCAATGTGGGATGAAATGAGCTTTCTGAGACGTTGACCTCAATCTTTCCGTCACACTGGAAAGGAATGTGTGTTGGAGCATGTAAGCCAAAGATGTGGTCCGCTGGTGAAGCTCCTTGATCTATCAAATATAAGCCACCAAAGGGAGAATCACGTTTTTGGAGGAGCGTCTGGGAGTATTTGGTAGATGTGATTTTAATGAAGTCTTCTAGTCCGTGGCCATCACAGCAGGCTCCAAGTGTAATTGGATTTGCCTCATTGAGTTCCAGCTTGTTATGGCCAGAGACTCCGTAAAAGATGCTGACGAGAGCAGTGGGCTCTTGTGTGAGTTATAGATCACCCCAAACCTCCGACGTACTCGTGAACCAACCAGGATCCATGTTAAACCAGGGTCATTTGTAGCACTTTCTACAGTATTTGTTCTTGGATCCAAAGAAAAGAGATGTGCGGTCAGGTCACCCACATTCTGGCTTCCAGTTGCAGTTGATTCATTATTTACGCCCCAAAACCATTTGATGCTGCCCTACCGGAGAGGGAAAAGATGTGTCAAATCTGCTCTGCTGAGCCAGTGGCCTTGACTCGAAGCCCTTTTCCCCTCATAAGATAAAAATCATGCTTTGGTAAATCATAATTATGACATAAGATTGTGAGATACTTCATCATAACTACGAGATAAAAGACAAAAATGGACGTCATAATTCAAACAAAAAGTCAAATTTATTAGATAAAAGTGAAAATTATGACATACTAAGTAATAATCGTGAGATAAAAATCATTATTATTAACACAAAAAGTGAAAATTATGGAAATGGACAGCCGAAAATAGCCGGAATGGACAGTAAAAATGATGAGACAAAAACTCATAACTATGATATTTATGGCGTGAAAATTATGGCATACTAAGTCGTAATTATGAGATAAAAAGACAAAATGGACAGTAAAAATAGAGATTACCAGTCATAAATGGTACATAAACGGGGGAATTATGACATACCAAGTCATAAATATTAGATACAAATTCATAATTATGACACAAAAAAAGGAAATTATGACATAGTAAGTCATAATTATGATAAAAAGCCAAAATGGACAGTAAAAATTTAGATAAAAAGTAAAAAATGTGACATAAATGTGGAAATTATGCCATACTAAGTCATAATTATAAAGCTATAATGGACAGTACAAATTTAGATAAAAAGTCAAAAATGTGACGTAAATGTGGAAATAATGGCATACCAGGTCATAATTATGTGATAAAAAGGTCAAATGGACAGTAAAATTATTAGATAAAAAGCCATAAATGACACATAAACGTGGAAATGATTGCATACCAAGTCATAATTATGAGATACAAAAATGGAATGGACAGTAAAGATTATGAGATAAAAAGTCAAAAATGGTAAATAAATGTATATGGCATACCAAGTAAATCATAATGATGATAAAAAGCCAAAATGGACAGTAAAAATTTAGATAAAAAGTAAAAAATGTGACATAAATGTGTAAATTATGGCATACCAAGTCATAAATATAAAATAAAGCAGCATAATTATGACATACAAGTGGAAATTATGGCATACTAAGTCATAATTATGAGATAAGAAGTCATAATTATGATTAAAAAACCCATAATGGACAGTAAAATTGAGATTAACAGTCAAAAAAATTTAAATTATGACAAATTATGAAATACCAAGTCATAATTATAAGATAAAAATTCATCATTATGACATAAAAGTGGAAATTATGACATACCAAGTCATAATTATAAGATACAAAATCATAATTATGACATAAAAGTGGAAATTATGACATACTAGGTCATAATTATGAGATGAAAATTCATAATTATGACATAAAAGTGGAAATTATGACATACCAAGTCATAATTATAAAATAAAAATTCATAATTATGACATAAAAGTGGAAATTATGACATACTAGGTCATAATTATAAGATACAAATTCATAATTATGACATAAAAGTGGAAATGATAATATACTAGGTCATAATTATAAGATAAAAATTCATAATTATGACATAAAAGTGGAAATTATGACATACCAGGTCATAATTATAAGATAAAAACTCATAATTATGACATAAAAGTGGAAATTATGATATACTAGCTCATAATTATGAGATAAAAATGCATAATTATGACATAAAAGTAAGTGGAAATTATGACATACCAAGTCAATTATAAAATAAAAATTATAATTATGATATAAAAGTGGAAATTATAACATACTAGGTCATAATTGTTAGATAAAAATTCATAATTATGACATAAAAGTGGAAATTATGACATACTAGGTCATAATTATGAGATAAAAATTCATAATTATGACATAAAAGCGGAAATTATAACATACTAGGTCATAATTATGAGATAAAAATTCATAATTATGACATAAAAGTGGAAATTATGACATACTAGGTCATAATTATGAGATAAAAATTCATAATTATGACATAAAAGCGGAAATTATAACATACTAGGTCATAATTATAAGATAAAAATTCATAATTATGACATAAAAGTGGAAATTACGACATACCAGGTCATAATTATAAGATAAAAAATCCTAATTATGACGTAAAAGTGGAAATTATGACATACTAGGTCATAATTATGAGATACAAATTAATAATTATGACATAAAAGTGTAAATGATGACATACTAGGTCATAATTATAAGATAAAAACTCATAATTATGACATAAAAGTGGAAATTATGACATACCAAGTCATAATTATAAAATAAAAATTTATAATTATGACATAAAAGTGGAAATTATAACATACTAGGTCATAATTATAAGATAAAAATGTATAATTATGACATAAAAGTGGAAATTATGACATACCAGGTCATAATTATAAGATAAAAACTCATAATTATGACATAAAAGTGGAAATTATGACATACTAGGTCATAATTATGAGATAAAAAGTCAAAAATGTGGCTTTGAAGTGTGCAGTCCCAGAGTGAAGGAGCCCTGCGTGAGGTGAGGCGAGAGCGTTTGGCCCTTGTGTTAGAGTGAATGTGATGCAGTGGTGCTGAATCACAGGGTGGCGTCGCCTTCCTGAGTGCCTGTGATGCACTTCCTCAGAGTAAAGCGTTCCTGCTTCCCAAGGCTGCCTTTCCTGCTTGGCCTTGGGTTGGGCTCTCATGATGGGGTTCGTCACGCCCTTCCAGGAACCCGGCGGCCCCACCGACAGAGCCACGATAAACCTGCTTCATGCATGCTGAGGGCCAATAGGGGCTAACGATGAACAGGAGGAGTGCATGACGAAAGTTTGGGAGTGAGATGATATCAACCTGCAGGGTCATAAATGAAAAGTCCGACATTGTGAAGTTTCCTCTCAGATGGCACGTCCGATTTCCTTCCTTCCCTCGAGCTTTATTGTGACATCACAGGTCAGTTTCAGGAGGAGTGTTTGAGACGCTCTACAGCCGTGACTGTCTGGCTGTTTATTGTTTCTTGCTCTTATGCGGACAGAAAATGTCTCGTATGATTATCATTCAGTATGGAATCATATGAATACTGCGTCTGTTTCATGTGACCCAGTTCTCCTGAGCAGGAGTGTGTGTGTGTGTGTGTGTGCGTGTGTGTGCGTGTGTGTGTGCGTGTGTGTGTTTGTCTGCAAACTTCACCGAAAAGCTTTTTCCGGATTCTGGCATCATCTTAGTTTGATTTGACTCATTATTTATGCCCCAAAACCATAATTTCATACCGCCCACCGGAGAGGGAAAGATGTGTCAAAGCCGCTCTGTTGGAAGCACATTGATGACACATCAGGAAAAAGAGATGCTTTGATAATCCATAATTATGAGATAAGAAGTCAAAATTGACATGTTGAAATTGAGATAAAAAGTCATGATTGACAAATCTAATTTTGGTCGTAATTGACGTCATAATTTCTACTGTTTATGCCATAATTACTTTTTTATCTCATAATTGTCTTAATTTTGACTTTTTATGCCATCATCTCATAATTTCAACTTGATCTCAAAATTTTGACTTTTTTTGCCATAATTATGACTTGATGTCTAATAATTTTGATTTTTTTTTTGGTCACAATTGACTTTTTGTCTCATAATTTCAACTTTTTATCTCATAATTTCACTTTTTTATTTCATAATATCAACTTTTTATCCCATAAATATCATAATGTCTAATAATTATGACTTTGTATCTCATAATTTCAACTTTTTATTTCATAGTTTATACTTTTTATCCCATAAATGTCTTAGTATCTAATACATTTTTACTTTTTTTGTAATTTAATTTAATTAATAATTTAGATTTGTTTCGTCACAATTGACTTTTTATCAAATAATTTCAACTTTTTATTTCATAATTTAGATTTTTATCTCATAATTTCAACTTTTTATTTAATAATTTAGACTTTTATCTCATAATTTCAACTTTTTATTTTATAATTTCAATTTGTCTTAGTGTCTAATAATTATGACTTTTTGTCTCATAATTTCAACTTTTTATCAAATAATTTCAACTTTTTATCAAATAATTTAGACTGTTTATCCCATAAATGTCTTAGTATCTAATAATTTTGACCTTTTATGCCATAATTATGACTTGATGTCTAATAATTTAGATTTTTTTGTCACAATTGACTTTTTGTCTCATAATTTCAACTTTTATCTCATAATTTCACTTTTTTATTTCATAATTTCAACTTTTTATCCCATAAATATCATAATGTCTAATAATTATGACTTTGTATCTCATAATTTCAACTTTTTATTTCATAGTTTATACTTTTTATCCCATAAATGTCTTAGTATCTAATACATTTTTACTTTTTATGCCATAATTATGACTTGATGTCTAATAATTTAGATTTTTTTTGTCACAATTGACTTTTTGTCTCATAATTTCAACTTTTTATCTCATAATTTCACTTTTTTATTTCATAATTTCAACTTTTTATCCCATAAATGTCTTAATGTCTAATAATTATGACTTTGTATCTCATAATTTCAACTTTTTATTTCATAGTTTATACTTTTTATCCCATAAATGTCTTAGTATCTAATACATTTTTACTTTTTATGCCATAATGACTTGATGTCTAATAATTTAGATTTTTTTCATCACAATTGACTTTTTATCCTATAAATGTCTTAGTGTCTAATGATTATGACTTTTTATCTCATAATTTCAACTTTTTATCAAATAATTTCAACTTTTTATTTCATAATTTAGACTTTTATTTCATAATTTCGTTTTTTTTATCTCAAAATTTCAATTTGTCTTAGTGTCTAATAATTATGACTTTTTGTCTCATAATTTCAACTTTTTATCAAATAATTTAGACTGTTTATCCCATAAATGTCTTAGTATCTAATAATTTTGACCTTTTTATGTCATAATTATGACTTTTATCTTATAATTTCAACTTTTTATTTTATAATTTAGATGTTTATCTTATAATTTCAACTTTTTATTTTATAATTTAGACTTTTATCTCATAATTTCAACTTTTTATTTCATAATTTAGACTTTTTATCTCAAAATTTCAACTTTTTCTTGCATAATTTAGACTTTTATCTCATAATTTAATCTTTTTATTTCATAATTTAGACTTTTATCTCATAATTTTTTTACTTCATCATTTAGACTTTTATCTCATAATTTCAACTTTTTATTTCATAATTTAGACTTTTATCTCATAATTTCAACTTTTTATTTCATAATTTAGACTTTTTATCTCAATTTCAACTTTTTATCAAATAATTTCAACTTTTTATCAAATAATTTAGACTGTTTATCCCATAAATGTCTTAGTATCTAATAATTTTGACCTTTTTATGCCATAATTATGACTTGTCTAATAATTTAGATTTGTTTCGTCACAATTGACTTTTTATCTCATAATTTCAACTTTTTCTTGCATAATTTAGACTTTTTATCTCAATTTCAATTCGTCTTCGTGTCTAATAATTATGACTTTTTGTCTCATAATTTCAAATTTTTTATCAAATAATTTCAACTTTTTATTTCATAATTTCAACTTTTTATCCCATAAATGTCTTAATCAGTCTCTAATAATTTAGACTTTTCATGCTGTAATTACTTTTTATCTCATAGTTTTGACTTTGTATTTCATAATTATTACTTTTATCCCATAATTATAGTTTTTTTAATGTTGACTTATTATCTCATAATTTGGATTTGTATGCATTTTTTTTTGTTGCAATTGACTTAAACAGAGTGGCTTACAGCACAAAGAGGCGATGCATGAGTTTAGTCTGTGTGTCTGTCGTCTGTCAGGTTATCCTCCCATAATATCCCTCCTCTCCAGGGATGCTGACGTCTGTTTGGTATCCTGAGAGCTAGCGTTAGCGTTGGCTGCAGCGTTGACTCTGGCGGTCCTCCATGAAGCAGTGCATCCCAAAATGTCATTAATCGCAGCTCAAATACAGCGTTCTGCTGCCTCAGCGCTTCTCTGCAGACTCACTTCAGATTCGCTGCTTTCTCCCTGGGCGAACATCTGCAATAAATGAAAGTCTTTTATCCTATGAATGCTGAAAAAAGGAATATGGTGGTAAATGGGAATAAAGTGGTCCGCCTACATGATGTGTGTGTTGGATTGAATATCAGGGCTTGTGCTGATGTTCTCCGACCTGACAGTGTGTGGAAAACCACCAGTCAACCTGGATCATCTGCTGCTTAAAGACGGACTTCAGTGTTCTGTCATCATTTACTAACCCACGTGGGGCATTCTGGGTGTTGCTATGCTGTTGCTAGGGTATCCTGTGTAGATGATATGGTGTCATGCAGTTGCCAGGGTATTCTGTAAAAAATATATATCTTTTAAAACTAACAAACTAACACTAAACTAAACTAACACTTACAACTATTTCTGCATAACACCCTTGGTGTTGCTGTGTGGTTGCTAGAGTGTTGCTGTGTGGTTACTAGGGTGTTGCTATGTAGTTGCTAGGGCATTCTGGGTGGTTGCTAGGGTGTTATGCGGTTGCCAGGATGTTGTTATTAGATTTCTAGGGCATTCTGGGTGGTTGCTAGGGTGTTGCTGTGTGGTTACTAGGGTGTTGCTATGCGATTGCTAGGATGTTGTTATTAGGTTTCTAGGGCATTCTAGGTGGTTGCTAGGGTTTTTCTGTGTGGTTACTAGGGTGTTGCTATGTAGTTCCTAGGGCATTCTGGGTGGTTGCTAGGGTGTTATGTGGTTGCCAGGGAATTCTGTCAAAAATTCTAGCTTTTAAAACTAACACTAAACTAAACTTAAACACTTAAAACTATTTCTGCATAACACCATTTGTGTTGCTGTGTGGTTGCTAGAGTGTTGCTATGCGATTGATAGGATGTTGTTATTTGGTTTCTAGGGCATTCTAGGTGGTTGCTAGGGTGTTGCTGTGTGGTTACTAGGGTGTTGCTATGTGGTTGCTAGGGAATTCTGGGTGTTGCTAGGGTGTTATGCGGTTGCCAGGGAATTCTGTCAAAAAATTCTAGCTTTTAAAACTAACACTAAACTAAACTAACACTTAAAACTATTTCCGCGCAACACCATTGGTGTTGCTGTGTGGTTGCTAGAGTGTTGCTATGCGATTGCTAGGATGTTGTTATTAGGTTTCTAGGGCATTCTGGGTGGCTGCTAGGGTGTTGCTATGTGCTTGCTGGGGCATTCTGGTTGGTTGCTAGGGTGTTATGCGGTTGCCAGGGAATTCTGTCAAAAAATCTAGCTTTTAAAACTAACACTAAACTAAACTGGCACTTAAAAATATTTCTGCATAACACCCTAGGTGTTGCTGTGTGGTTGATAGGATGTTGCTATGCAGTTGATACGGTGTTATGTGGTTGCTAGGGCATTCAATGTGGTTGCTATTGTGTTGCTAGGGTATCCTGTGTGGATTATATGGTGTTATGCAGTTGCCAGGGTATTCTGTAAAAATTCTAGCTTTTAAAACTAACACTAAACTAAACTGCCACTTAAAACTATTTCCACATAACACCCTTAGTGTTGCTGTGTGGTTGCTAGAGTGTTGCTATGTGATTTCTAGGATGTTGTTATTAGGTTGCTAGGGCATTCTGGGTGGTTGCTAGGGTGTTGCGGTGTGGTTGCTAGGGTGTTGCTATGTGGTTGCTACGGTGTTTTCTGGGGATTCCTGTATGGTTGCTAGGGTGTTTTGCGGTTGCCAGGGTATTCCCTCAAAAATTCTATCTTTTAAAACTACTAAACTAAGACTTAAAACGATTTCAAAATTAAAATCTTCAAACTTAAAGCTGTTGAAACTACTTCAAAGTTTCTGGCTAGGCTTTCTCAAGCCAACATCAAAGTTTGTCAACAAACTTTACTATTATTGTTGTTGTTTTTTAAACTATAGGCTGTGACACTTCTTGCTCATCTCATTACCGATTGTGACGTGCCACATTTGAGTAATCAGAACTCAAAAATTCCAACAAGACATAAATTTCGATCTGTTCCGAAAACAGCCGTCAACTTGTTCCGTGACCCAACAACATGATGATCAAATAAACAACAGGGAATAGGTTAACAACATGGCAGAGGTGAATGTTTAATTGTGGCATATTTAAGCGGTGAGTGTTTGAGGAATGGTGAAGTGGAGGAGTGATACTGAGCTGCTGTAACCCTCAACCGGTACAGAACCTCATACAGGACTGATCCACTCATCACAGGAGATTCAACTCACTATAATGGGTTGAAATGCAGCTGACTAGAGTTTGAATGGGATCCACAGAGCGTTTCCTCGCGGCGTCTTTCCCAAATGAATGATGCTCAGGATGGATGGATGAGCGTCCGATGAGAGGAGCAGCTGTGAGACCCGCAAAGTCTCTATTAACCCTGTAGAGCCTGACATAGGAAACAATAGTAAAACAGAATCATTGAACATTTCTTGAATTGAATCACGCTAATTTGTGCTAACAACATGTTAAATCCTGAAAGCAACATGCTAATTTGCGATAGTAACACACTAATCTGTGCTAACAACATGTTAAATCATGCTAGCAACATGTTAATTCGTGCTAAAAACTTGCTAACTTATTTTAAAAAATGCTAGCAGACCTGCTTTATCATGCTAGCATATGTTAAATAATGCTAGTAATATGCTAAAACATGTTAGCAACATGCTCATTTGTGGTAACAAAATGCTAATGTAATGCTAAAACATGCTAGCAACATGCTTTATCGTACTAGCAAACATGCGTAAAATGCGTTAAAACATGCTATCAAAAATTTAAATAATACTAGCAAAATGCAAATTTGTGTTAACACCATCCTAAAACAATGCTAGCTTCATACTAAAACATGCTAACAACATGTTAATTTGTGCTAACAACATGTTAAAACATGCTAATTCATGTTAAAATATTCTAGCAAAATGATCAATCATGCTGAAAAACATGGTAATTTGTGATAACAACATGGTAAAACATGTTAGCAAACATGCTAATTTATTCTAAAACATGCTAGCAAACATGCTAATTCATGCTAGGAACATATTAAACCATGCAATGTTAAAACATTGTAGAAAAATGTTAAATCATGCTAGAAAACATGTTAATTTGTGCTACCAAAATGCTAAATCATGCTAACAAAACATGGTAATTTGCGATAGCAACACACTAATCCATGCTAACAAAACATGCTAAATCATGCTAACAAAATGCTAAATAATGCTAGCAACATGCTAAAACATGTTAGTAACATGCTCATTCGTGGTAACAACATGCTAATTAATGTTAAAACATGCATGCAACATGCTTTATCATACTAGCAAAATGCTAATTAATGCTAGCAACACGTTAAAACGTTAGCAAAATGTTAAATAAAACTAGCAATATGCTAATTTGTGTTAACAACATCCTAAAACATGCTAGCTTCATGCTAAAACATGTTATCAACATGCTCATTTGTGCTAACATGTTCAAACATGCTATCAACATGTTAATTTGTGCTAGCAAAATGTTAAAACATGTTAAATCATGACAGCAACATGTTAATTAATGATAAACATGCTAACGACATGCTAATTAATGTTAAAACATTCTAGCAAAGTGATAAATCATACTAGCAAAAATGCTAATTTGTGATAACAACATGGTAAAACATGCTAGTGACATGTTAAACCATACTAGCAACATGTTCATTCATGCTAAATCATGCAAGCAACATGCTAATTCAAGCTTATACAACACGTTAAAACATGTTAGGAACATACTAAAACATGATAGTGACATACTAAAACATGATAGTGACATACTAAAACATGCTAGTGACATACTAAAACATGTTAGCAACATACTAAAACATGATAGTGACATACTAAAACATGCTAGTGACATACTAAAACATGTTAGCAACATACTAAAACATGTTAGCAACATACTAAAACATGATAGTGACATACTAAAACATGTTAGCAACATACTAAAACATGTTAGCAACATACTAAAACATGCTAGTAACATACTAAAACATGTTAGCAACATACTAAAACATGTTAGCAACATACTAAAACATGATAGCAACATACTAAAACATGATAGTGACATACTAAAACATGATAGTGACATACTAAAACATGCTAGTGACATACTAAAACATGTTAGCGACATACTAAAACATGATAGTGACATACTAAAACATGCTAGTGACATACTAAAACATGTTAGCAACATACTAAAACATGATAGTGACATACTAAAACATGCTAGTGACATAATAAAACATGTTAGCAACATACTAAAACATGTTAGCAACATACTAAAACATGATAGTGACATACTAAAACATGTTAGCAACATACTAAAACATGTTAGCAACATACTAAAACATGCTAGTGACATACTAAAACATGTTAGCAACATACTAAAACATGTTAGCAACATACTAAAACATGATAGCAACATACTGAAACATGATAGTGACATACTAAAACATGCTAGTGACATACTATAACATGATAGCAACATACTAAAACATGATAGTGACATACTAAAACATGCTAGTGACATACTAAAACATGTTAGCAACATACTAAAACATGTTAGCAACATACTAAAACATGATAGCAACATACTAAAACATGATAGTGACATACTAAAACATGCTAGTGACATACTAAAACATGCTAGTGACATACTAAAACATGTTAGCAGCATTCTAAAACATGTTATCAACATACTAAAACATGTTAGCAACATACTAAAACATGCTAGTGACATACTAAAACATGTTAGCAACATACTAAACCATGCTAGTGACATACTAAAACATGTTAGCAACATACTAAAACATGTTAGCAACATACTAAAACATGCTAGTGACATACTAAAACATGTTAGCAACATACTAAAACATGTTAACGACATACTAAAACATGCTAGTGACATACTAAAACATGCTAGTGAAATGCTAAAACATGTTAGCAACATACTAAAATATGTTAGCAACATACAAAAAAATTCTAGTGACATACTAAAACATGTTAGCAACATACTAAAACATGTTAGCAACATACTAAAAAATGCTAGTGACATACTAAAACATGTTAGCAACATTCTAAAACATGTTAGCAACATACTAAAACATGCTAGTGACATACTAAAACATGTTAGCTAGCTATCTACACAGCTGACTCGCTTTTAAAACTACTAAACTAAAACTTAAACCATTTCAAACTGTAAACCTTCAAGCTTTCAAAACTACTTCAAACTTCCTGGCTGGGCTTTTTCAAGCCAACTTAACGTTTGTTTACGAACTTTACTCGTGTAGTTTAGTCTGATATTGTGAGAATATTGAGCTCAGTTTGAAATTGGGTGCAGATGCTGATATTTACATGCCAAAAAGTAAGATGAAATTCTTATGCTTGTTATGTAAATCATTGAGATCATTGAGATCTTTATAACAGTGTAATCAGCCCAATAATGTCTCAGTAAGATGATATTTTAATGCTTAGTTTTATGATCAAAGCTCTGTAGTTTTAAAACATAATGCAATGATGATTGAGAAATAGACCTTCATCCAAAGCCTGAAGATCATATTTGATACTAATGATTTTTGGAGTCTGGATAATTTAGCGGCTTTAGGAAATCACATATCAAATATGAAACAGTATAGGGTTAAATGTGTCCCTTTCCGGCCTGTATTACTGTATCCGGCTTTTTGCATTGGACACACTCCGATTGGACAGTTTCCCGTTCTGTCGCTGCTCGTGATGCTGGTCAGAGGGCAGGGAGAGTTTGAGGAGCAGGGATGTGAACGCGGGTTATTCTGGAGCTGGAGCCACAGGCTTTTCCTTCCTGTGGTTTGATGGCCCACTGACCGGTGGCTGGCTTTCATCTACGCTGGTGAATATCTGACACGGATCCGCCTGAAATGTTGCACAAGCCTCGGGGAAGTCCAGGGAAATCAGGCCGGATGGAAGGATACGCTCTGTGTGTGTGTGTGTGTGTGTGTGTGTCTGTGTGTGTGTGTGCACTGCAAAAAAAAAATTCTCCTCCAAAAATCCAAGATACTTGAGAAGCAAAATTATTTAAGTTATTAAGTCTTCTAAATCTAAAGTGGCCCTATTATGATTTTTATTCCCTTTCATGCAGTGTGCAATAGCTCTGCAAAGTTTTAAAGATGCACCATAAATGGATGCCCGATCGTCAGGCATAACATTATGACCACCTTCCTAATATTTTGTTTGTCCCCCTGACCTGTCGAGGCATGGACTCCACTAGACTCCTGAAGGTGTGCTGTGGTATCTGGCACCAAGATGTTAGCAGCAGATCCTTTAAGTCCTGTAAGTTGCGAGGTGGAGCCTCCATGGATCGGACTTGTTTGTTCAGCACATCCCACAGACGCTCGATTGGATTGAGATTGGACACCCCTCAAGAGCTGCAGTTTTGGAGATGCTCTGACCCAGTCGTCTAGCCGTCACAATCTGGCCCTTGTCAAACTCGCTCAAATCCTTACGCTTGTCCATTTTTCCTGCTTCTAACACATCAACTCTGAGGACAAAATGTTCACTTGCTGCCTAATATATCCCACCCACTAACAAGTACTATATTTTGGTAATCTTATTACATAATTCAGTTACGAACCAGCACTGATCATGTATGATCTAATCAAATGTTTATGATGTTTAGGCTTCGTAAAAACCTCAGATTGTAATGTCTCTGTCTGTTCTGATTATCTGTGATATATTTGTGGCATCGCTTTGGTTCTTTGACTTTTTCAGCACCATATAATCACTCGCTTTTGAAAACCAGTGAGTGGAAATTTCCCTTGACCTGCGTCGCCAAGAAGATGTCATCCATCGGCGGAGCGGTTTCCATGTTCAAATGAGACTGAAGGAAATTTTGCTCCAACATTTGACCTTGTGAATTGTAGGGCTTCCCGAAGACACGATTTAAGGAATCCGTAGCACAAATGATGCGAGAAGAGAGTTTAAAGGTGAAGTGTGTCATTTGCATAAATAATGAGGGCTTGTTTTCTATTGGTCAGACCCCACATGGAAAGAACCTATATAAACATATATGTTTTAATATAGGTTTTGATATAGGTTTTTAATATATGTGACATATATTAAATTGGCCGGTTTCCTATATTATATGTACATATATGCACATATATGTGTACATATATACGTGCATCCATATACCTATATAGGTAAATATATGCATGTATATGTGTGCATATATGCACATATATGTTCACCTATATGTTCACCTGTATGTTCATCTATATGTTCACCTATATGTTCATCTATATGTTCACCTATATGTTCATCTATATGTTCATCTATGTGTTCACCTATATGTTCACCTGTATGTTCATCTATATGTTCACCTGTATGTTCACCTGTATGTTCATCTTTGTTCACCTATATGTTCACCTATATGTTCATCTATATGTTCACCTATATGTTCACCTGTATGTTCACCTATATGTTCATCTATATGTTCACCTATATGTTCACCTATATGTTCACCTATATGTCCATCTATATGTTCATCTGTAAGTTCACCTATATGTTCACCTGTATGTTCACCTATATGTTCATCTATATGTTCATCTATATGTTGATCTATATGTTCACCTGTATGTTCACCTAGGTTCACTTATATGTTCACCTATATGTTCATCTATATGTTCACCTATATGTTCACCTATATGTTCACATGTATGTTCACCTATATGTTCACCTGTATGTTCACCTATATGTTCATCTGTATGTTCACCTGTATGTTCATCTATATGTTCACCTATATGTTCATCTATATGTTCACCTATATGTTCATCTATATGTTCACCTGTATGTTCACCTATATGTTCATCTATATGTTCACCTATATGTTCACCTCACCTATATGTTCACCTGTATGTTCACCTATATGTTCACCTATATGTTCATCTGTATGTTCACCTGTATGTTCATCTATATGTTCACCTGTATGTTCACCTGTATGTTCACCTGTATGTTCACCTATATGTTCATCTATATGTTCACCTGTATGTTCATCTATGTTCACCTGTATGTTCACCTATATGTTCATCTATATGTTCATCTATATGTTCACCTGTATGTTCACCTAGGTTCACTTATATGTTCACCTATATGTTCATCTATATGTTCACCTGTATGTTCACCTATATGTTCACCTGTATGTTCACCTATATGTTCATCTGTATGTTCACCTGTATGTTCATCTATATGTTCACCTATATGTTCATCTATATGTTCACCTGTATGTTTACCTGTATGTTCACCTTTGTGTTCACCTATATGTTCATCTATATGTTCACCTATATGTTCACCTATATGTTCATCTATATGTTCACCTGTATGTTTACCTATATGTTCATCTATATGTTCACCTATATGTTCACCTCACCTATATGTTCACCTGTATGTTCACCTATATGTTCACCTATATGTTCATCTGTATGTTCACCTGTATGTTCATCTATATGTTCACCTATATGTTCACCTGTATGTTCACCTATATGTTCATCTATATGTTCACCTGTATGTTCACCTGTATGTTCATCTATATGTTCACCTGTATGTTCACATGTATGTTCATCTATGTTAACCTGTATGTTCACCTATATGTTCATCTATATGTTGATCTATATGTTCACCTGTATGTTCACCTAGGTTCACTTATATGTTCACCTATATGTTCATCTATATGTTCATCTATATGTTCACCTATATGTTCACCTGTATGTTCACCTACATGTTCACCTGTATGTTCACCTATATGTTCATCTATATGTTCACCTATATGTTCATCTATATGTTCACCTATATGTTCACCTATATGTTCACCTGTATGTTCACCTATATGTTCACCTATATGTTCATCTATATGTTCACCTATATGTTCACCTATATGTTCACCTATATGTTCACCTATATGTTCACCTATATGTTCATCTATATGTTCATCTATATGTTCATCTATATGTTCACCTGTATGTTCACCTATATGTTCATCTAGAAACTGCATTAAGACCATACAGAAAACTTTGCATTGCATTTTGTGTATGTAACGGTGAATGTGTGAATGTGTATGAGCTGTAATGTGAATCTGGAAGTGACTTGAAATTGGAAAAAAGGATTGATTGACAAAATAAATAAAAAAACACAAACCATTTTGTTATACATTTCCTTCTTTTCCACTATCTTCATACAAGAAAGAATTGACCTTGTAAATGTTTCAGGAAAAGGTGTAGACATCATAGCTTTCCATCTCCTCTCACTTCATTTCCATAGTTAAATTCCATAACATGCCAATTACATGGGATACCAATTTCACGTGTTCAATCATAAGTTCTTGCATAATTTTTTTTTAGTTAGTTCTTAGTTATTGCATTGATAATATGAGCTAGGCATCATGTATGACAGTTGCCAAAGTGAGATATGAGCTACAAAATGACCAGATCCTGCCATGAGCTATATGGGAGACATATCTTGTATGTATAAGACCTATATGGCCTGTATATGCACATATATGCACCTCAATTTTGCCTATATGTGGCATATATACGCATATATGCAGCATATATATTATCATATATGTGCATATAAACTGCATATAGGTTTCATATATGTGCATATATCCTCATATAGGTTCTTTCCATGTGGGACAAACAGAAAACTCTCGCCATTGGTTGAGTCACTATTGCTCATGTTTTGAAAACTGTTCTTCTTGACTGCGAATCACCCTTAGGAGAAAATATTTTCATGCGTAATAAATAACACACATGACCTTTAATACTCCGTGTGAGGGGTTAAAAGGACGGTGTTTAAGCTGCAGGCTCCTTCAGTTCATGTGACCAGTGCAGAAAATATAAATGTGGAGCAATTATAGGCATTCTGACGTTAAACATTGTGTGGGCTGTTCAGCTGAGCCGTGTGTCAAATATCAGACATATTACAGGCGGATCGCTCGGAGAGCTCAGAGTCTGTGTTTGGGCAACACGGTCTTACCGAGCGTCCAATCAGAAGACTAAGATTAATATTGACTGCTGAACTTCATTTGTGTGTGTGTGTGTGTGTGTGTGTGTGTGTGTGTGTGTGTATCATGAGGCATGCTGTCTGATTTACATTGAAAATGTCCTTAATACAAAAGATCTTCACATTTTCATTTTCACTTATTCTCAGAGAAAGTCTTAAAATGTTTTGAGTGATATAGTATATACGTTTTTGACATTTCAAACTAAATTGTATTAAAGCTACACTAGGATGTCTTAATATTGCTAGATAAAATATTTTATTATCTCATGGAAGTTATTTATATTATGGCTAGATACACTATATCGCCAAAAGTATTGTGCCGCCCCTCCACATCCCTGAGTTCAGGTGTTCATCCGCTTCATAGCCACAGGTGTGTAACTCAAGCTCTAGGCCTGCAGACACTTCTACACACACTCTCAGGAGGGATGGACACCTGTGCAATAAGTCCATTCGGGACATTTCCTCACGGCTAAATATTCCACGCTCAACTGTTAGGCGGATTATAACAAAGTGGAAGCAATTGGGAACAACAGCTACTCAGCCACGAAGAGCGGGGTCAGCGCATGCTGAGGGTCACAGAAGTCAATGCAATGCAATGCAATGCAAAGCGTGGGATGCAGTGGGGTAAAGCGCGCCGCCACTGGACTCTAGAGCGGTGGAGACGTGTTCTCTGAGTGACCGATCACGCTTCTCTGTCTGACAATCCCATTGACGAGTCTGGGTTTGGCGGTTGACTTGCCTGACTTCATTGTGCCAAGTGTAAAGTTTGGTGGAGGGGGGATTATGGGGTGGGGTTGTTTTTCAGGGGTTAGTTCCAGTGAAAGAAACTCTTAATGCTTCACCAAGACATTTTGGACAATTTCATGCTCCCAACTTTGTGGGATCAGTTTGGGGACGGCCCCTTCCTGTCCCAGCATGACTGCGCTCCAGTGCACAAAGCATCCCTCCATAAAGACATGGATGAGCGAGTTTGGTATGGAGGAACTTGAGTCCTGACCTCAGCACCTTTGGGATGAATTAGAGCGGAGACTGAGAGCCAGGCCTTCTCGTCCAACATCACAAATGCGCTTCTAGAAGAATCCCCATAAACACACTCCTAAACCTTGAGGAAAGCTGAAGCTGTTAGAGCTGCAAAGGGTGGCCGACTCCATATTAAACCCTACGGATTAAGAATGGGATTTCTTTTTTCGTTTTTTGTTTAGTTTTTTGCTATATTTCATTATGTTTGTTAGTTTTAAAGGGACATTTTTAGCCATGTTAGAGCCACTGTTTTTAATAGTATAATTGGTCCCAGATTTTTAAGGGAACATCATTATGATCCCATCACATTAGTAAACATTGTTCAGTCATTTATCAGAAGTGTTTGAATGGTGTTTTAATGACAGTGTTGTCGGGCCTGTCCCGTATCCCACAGGTACACTGTGATTCCAAACCGCAGCCGGAGCTTCTCGGAAGCGGGACTTTCGGCAGCGTCCCACGTTAAACTGCCCTGGCCCTGTTATTGGAAAAACACGACTCTCTTATTCACTGGTACTGCGTTTGCCAAAGGGAACTTCCACCTTTTAGAGCTGCAACATGCAGGAATCTCACATTTCCATCAAGACTGCTTTTCAGAGAATGAATAGTAAGAAATATTGTGGTGATGTTTAGTGGTCGACTGATATTGTTGATTTGATGGCCGATATCTTAGAGAGCAGGGTGGCTGATATAAAGCCGATAGTGTTGGCTGTCCTACTGCTAATAATAGAAAAGCACACACTAGAATACTTTTTCATACACTAATTAGTCTCTTTGTTTAACAGTTCAAACTAACTAATATAACAACTAATTTTAGACAGAACTTTTCAACTTTTAAATGCTTTTCTCAACGCCATCAAAATAAAAGTCCCTCTCCCGACACATAGGACAAACGGAGAAACTCATCGGCCAATGCCAGTTGGTTAGATGGTTGGTTGGTTGGTCGGTCGGTCGGTCGGTCGGTCGGTCGGTCGGTCGGTCGGTCGGTCGGTCGGTTGGTTGGTTAGGTGGTTGGGTGGTTGGTTGGTTGGTTGGTTGGTTGGATGGTTGGTTGGTTGGTTAGATGGTTGGTTGGTTAGATGGTTGGTTGGTTGGTTGGTCGGTTAGATGGTTGGTTGGTTGGTTGGTTGGTCGGTTGGTTGGTTAAATGGTTGGTTAGATGGTTGGTTGGTTAGATGGTTGGTTGGTTGGTTGGTTGGTTGGTTAGATGGTTGGTTGGTTGGTTGGTTGGTTGTTTAAATGGTTGGTTGGTTGTTTAAATGGTTGGTTGGTTGGTTGGTTGGTTGGTTGGTCGGTTGGTTGGTTAAATGGTTGGTTGGTTGGTTAGATGGTTGGTTGGTTAGATGGTTGGTTGGTTGGTTGGTTGGTTGGTTAGATGGTTGGTTGGTTGGTTGGTTGGTTGTTTAAATGGTTGGTTGGTTGTTTAAATGGTTGGTTGGTTGGTTGGTTGGTTGGTTGGTTGGTTGGTTGGTTGGTTGGTTGGTTGGTTGGTTGGTTGGTTAGATGGTTGGTTGGTTGGTTGGTTGGTTAGGTGGTTGGTTGGTTGGTTGGTTGGTTGGTTAGATGGTTGGTTGGTTGGTTGGTTAGGTGGTTGGTTGGTTGGTTGGTTGGATGGTTGGTTGGTTGGTTAGATGGTTGGTTGGTTAGATGGTTGGTTGGTTGGTTGGTTGGTTAGGTGGTTGGTTGGTTGGTTGGTTGGTTGGTTGGTTGGTTGGTTGGTTGGTTGGTTAGATGGTTGGTTGGTTGGTTGGTTGGTTGGTTAGGTGGTTGGTTGGTTGGTTGGTTGGATGGTTGGTTGGTTGGTTAGATGGTTGGTTGGTTAGATGGTTGGTTGGTTGGTTGGTTGGTTGGATGGTTGGTTGGTTGGTTAGATGGTTGGTTGGTTGGTTGGTTGGTTGGTTGGTTGGTTGATTGGTTGGTTGGTTGGTTGGTTGGTTAGGTGGTTGGGTGGTTGGTTGGTTGTTTGGTTGGTTGGTTGGTTAGATGGTTGGTTGGTTGGTTGGTTGGTTGTTTAGATGGTTGTTTGGTTGGTTGGTTAGATGGATGGTTGGTTGGTTGGTTGGTTGGTTGGTTGGTTGGCTAGATGGTTGGTTAGATGGTTGGTTGGTTGGTTGGTTGGTTGGTTGGTTGGTTGGGTGGGTGGTTGGTTGGTTGGTTAGATGGTTGGTTGGCTAGAAGGTTGGTTAGTTGATTGATTGGATGGTTGGTTGGTTGGTTGGTTGGTTGGTTGGTTGGTTGGTTGGTTGGTTGGTTGATTAGATGGTTGGTTAGATGGTTGGTTGGTTGGTTGGTTGGTTGGTTGGTTGGTTGGTTGGTTAGATGGTTGGTTGGTTGGTTGGTTGGTTGGTTGGTTGGTTGGTTGGTTGGGTGGGTGGTTGGTTGGTTGGTTAGATGGTTGGTTAGATGGTTGGTTGGCTAGAAGGTTGGTTAGTTGATTGATTGGATGGTTGGTTGGTTGGTTGATTAGATGGTTGTTAGTTAGTCAAGTTAGTTAATTAGTTTTACTTTTAATCCTTTTTGTTTTTCAAAATCAATTTTTGCATACCCATTGGCTGTTTGTTTGTTTATTTATGTTTCACATTTTTCTGAGAATTGTTTCCCTGCTAGAATGGCTTAATATTGCTGGGGGAAACAATCTCACATTTGCTTATCTTATCTCATATGTGTCTATCTTTAAGATCTCTTAATATTTTGGTGACTGGACATTTGTTTGAGTTGTTTTGTTTCTCTCTTCAGATGTTTTCTGCAGTTATTCAGGGAACTTCCACCTTTTTTTAGGGCCAAAACACGCAGGCGTTTCTCGGCCCTGTTCAGCATGAAAGTAAACCGTGACGGTTGTGCAAACCAGCTGCCATGTGACTCTCGGGGGGGATTTGGGATGTGAAGCAAGTGTGTTTGTGATGTGGGAGAGGTGTCGACCCTCTCGGCCGGGTTCACGGGAGCGTCCGGCGAGTCTCGCTGCTCTGGCCCAGTTTAATCCTCAAAGAAGGCCTGTCTGGAAAAGCTCCTCCAGAAGCCCATGTGCTCCAAAACTAGGTCAGAGTTTTATTATGCTTAATTATGTTTTGTGAATGTGCAAGGGGTCGAGTTACAGCATGTGCTCTGAATTACTGCGATGTGAAGTCTCGGTGCAGTCGACGTGAACGCCTGCGCTCAAATCTATTTATAACATGTCAGAATGTGTACAAACAATCGTAGCAAGAAGCCATTAGCTCTGCAAACAGTGTGCCACTGTCAAGACTCACAGACATCATCATCCTGACGTCATTTATTCACCATCATGTTGTCCAAACCCGTCTGATTTCCTTTCTTTGGTGAAACACAAAAGGAGATGTTTGATAGAACCGTTTTCAAACTCCATAAAGCACCATAAACCATCATAAAAGTACTCAAAGCTGTCAAATCGCCTTGGTTTTCATGTGAAATCGAGGCCGCAAATGAGATTTGAGAGACGCCAAAACTGATCTGGTCAACGATTATGCATCTGAGAACAAAACAAACGTCAACCATCTTCAATCATTTGTAACGACAGTCGTTTATAAATCAACAGCTTTAAGGTCTCGCTGAGGTTTTCCGCCAAAATAAAAGTCCAATGGTTAAACATTTGAAAGCAAAAAAATATATAAAATTCTATTTGTATTGTAATTTTACTGTTGATCTGTAAAATAATCATATATATATATATTAATAATAATAAATTAATAATTAATAAAAAATAATATATATGTATAAATATTATTTCTACAAAAGTATATCTATATATTTCTTTAAAAGTTAATTTTTTAATAATTAAAAAAAAATATTACTAAGAAGGATTGTTATTGGTATTATTATTATTAAATAACCGTTTTTTGGTCTATTGGTTTGTTTAATTTTTATAATTTAATAAAATAAAAATACAATTTTATTATTATTATTATTATTATTATTATACATTTTTAAATATAGTATTAAATACTCAATTTTATATACTTAAGAATAATAGTATTACTACTATAGAAATATATTTATTGTTTCATTTTTATATTTACAATAATAATAATTGCTATATGTAAATACTAATTTGTTTTACAGTTTATTGGTTTATTTTTTATCATTTAATAAAATAAAAATGTCTTATTATTAATAATAAATATTATTAATTAATAAAAAATATGTATTATTAAATAATTCCTTTTATAGCCTATTTTTTATTATTAGTAAATAAACTAAGTTGTATTGGTTTGCTTATTGTTTATAGTTTATTTTTAATGAATTATTAAATACAAATGTTCTATATTTTTCATAACAATAGTATTACTACTATAGAAATATATCTTTATTGGTTTATTTTTATAGTTTAATAATTAATAATAATAATAATAATAATAATAATAATAATAATAATTGTTATTGTTGTTATACTTCAATACTCAATTTGTTTTACAATTGTTGTTTTAATTTTTGTAATTTAATAAAAAATATATTATTATTATTATTATTATTATTATTATTATTATTATTATTATTATTATTATTATTATAAAATACCTAATTTTATATTGTACAGAACAATGTAGTATTACTACTATATAAATATATTTCTTTTTTGTATAATTTAATAATAATCATAATTTAGTAATACTGTTATTGGTATTATTATTGAATAACCTTTTTTGTACAGTCTGTTGGTGTGTTTAATTTTTATAATTTAATATAAAATATTTTAATATGAATAATAATTATACATTTTTAAATATATTATTAAATACTTCAATAGTATTACTACTATAGAAATATAATTCTTTATTGTTTTATTCTAATAATAATAATAATTGTTATACTTAAATACTCAATTTGTTTTACAGTTCATTGGTTTGTTTAATTTTCATAATTTAATAAAATAGAAATATTTTATTAATATAATTATTATTATTATTAAATACTCTGTATATTTTTCAGAACGTTTTATAATTATAATATATATTTCTAATTATAATTTTGATAATAATTGTTATTGTTGTTATTCTTAAATTAGTTTTCAATCTGGGTTATTTTTTATCATTTAATAAACTAGAAATATTTTATTAATAATAATTATTATATTTATAATATTTTATATTATGAGATACTAGATATGTTATATTTCACAGAACAGAATAGTACAACAAAAAAACTGTAGTCTAGGGTGAGTTTTCCCATATCCTCATGCCAAACTTAAAATCTATTTTAATTCTATGATTTGAGAATATTTTTCAGACGGTATGAATCCCTGTCTCTGCTGAGGTTTGGAGTAAATGACCTGCGCTCTTCTGAATCACGTGTGTCCACACATATAGGCTTTCCTGTTTACCTCAGGCGTAGTGGCTCGGCTTTGCCAAGTCTTGCAATCCAGTTGTTATGGT